>JAUMJJ010000715.1:0-67808 GCA_033556795.1 Tapera naevia | reverse complement strand
GAGGAGGGGTCCTCGGGGGGAGTCCCTATGGGGGGGGAGGGGTCCCTATGGGGGGGGCCCTATGGGGGAGGGGGTTCCTATGGGGGGGGTCCGTATGGGGGAGGGGCCCTATGGGGGGAGGGGCCATATGGGGGGGTCCCCATGGGGGGGGGTCCCTATGGAGGAGGGGTCCTCGGGGGGAGGGGTCGCTATGGGGGGAGTGGGTTCCTATGGGGGAGGGGTCCTCGGGGGGGGGTCCCTATGGGGGGGGGAGGGGTCCCTATGGGGGGGGGCCCTATGGGGGAGGGGGTTCCTATGGGGGGAGGGGTCCTCGGGGGGGGTCCCCATGGGGGGGGTTCCGTATGGGGGAGGGGTCCTCGGGGGGGAGAGGTCCTCGGGGGGGGTCCCTATGGGGGAAGGGTCCCTATGGGGGAAGGGTCCCTATGGGGGGAGGGGCCCTATGGGGGGAGGGGCCCTATGGGGGCGTCCCCATGGGGGGGGGTCCCTATGGGGGAGGGGTCCTCGGGGGGGGGTCCCTATGGGGGGGGAGGGGTCCCTATGGGGGGGGCCCTATGGGGGAGGGGGTTCCTATGGGGGGAGGGGTCCTCGGGGGGGTCCCCATGGGGGGGTTCCGTATGGGGGAGGGGTCCTCGGGGGGGAGGGGCCCTATGGGGGGAGGGGCCCTATGGGGGGGTCCCTATGGGGGAAGTCCCTATGGGGGAGGGGTCCTCGGGGGGGTCCCTATGGGGGAGGGGCCCTATGGGGGAGGGGTGCTCGGGGGGAGGGGCCCTATGGGGGGAGGGGCCCTATGGGGGGGGTCCCTATGGGGGAGGGGGTTCCTATGGGGGAGGGGCCCTATGGGGGGAGGGGCCCTATGGGGGGGTCCCTATGGAGGAGGGGTCCTCGGGGGGAGGGGTCGCTATGGGGGGAGTGGGTCCCTATGGGGGAGGGGCCCTATGGGGGGGGTCCCTATGGGGGGGTCCCTATGGGGGAGGGGTCCTCGGGGGGGGTCCCTATGGGGGAGGGGCCCTATGGGGGAGGGGTCCCGGGGGGGGGGTCCCCTATGGGGGGGGGAGGGGTCCCTATGGGGGGGGCCCTATGGGGGAGGTGATTCATATGGGGGGGGTCCGTATGGGGGAGGGGCCCTATGGGGGGAGGGGCCCTATGGGGGGGTCCCTATGGGGGAGGGGGTTCCTATGGGGGGGTCACTATGGGGGGGGCGGGGTCCCTATGGGGGAGGGGCCCTATGGGGGGGTCCCTATGGAGGGAGGGGGTTCCTATGGGGGAGGGGTCCTATTGGGGAGGGGGTTCCTATGGGGGGTTCCCTATGGGGGGGTCACTATGGGGGGGGGCCCTATGGGGGAGGGGTCCTCGGGGAAGGGGTCCCTATGGGGGGAGGGTCCCTATGGGGGAGGGGGTCCCTATGGGGGGGGGCCCTATGGGGGAGGGGTCCTCGGGGGGGAGGGTCCCTATGGGGTGTCCCTATGGGGGAGGGGGTTCCTATGGGGGGGTCACTATGGGGGAGGGGTCTCTATGGGGGGGGTCCTATGGGGGAGGGGTCCTCGGGGGGGGGGGTTTCCTATGGGGGGGGAGGGGTCCCTATGGGGGAGGGGTCCTCGGGGGGGGTCCCTATGGGGGGAGGGGAACTATGGGGGGGGAGGGGTCCCTATGGGGGGGGGGTCCCTATGGGGGAGGGGTCCTCGGGGGGTCCCTATGGGGGGGGTCCCTATGGGGGAGGGGGTTCCTATGTCGGAGGGGTCCTCGGGGGGTCCCTATGGGGGTTGGGGGGGTCTATAGAGGGGATCATGGAGGGGGGGGGTCCTGGGGGGGTCTATGGGGGGAGGGGGGTCCCTATGGGGGAGGGGGTTCCTATGGGGGAGGGGTCTTCAGGGCGGTCCCTATGGGGGGGTCCCTATGGGGGAGGGGCCCTATGGGGGGGTCCCTATGGAGGGAGGGGGTTCCTATGGGGGAGGGGTCCTATTGGGGAGGGGGTTCCTATGGGGGGTTCCCTATGGGGGGGTCACTATGGGGGGGGCCCTATGGGGGAGGGGTCCTCGGGGAAGGGGTCCCTATGGGGGGAGGGTCCCTATGGGGGAGGGGGGTCCCTATGGGGGGGGGCCCTATGGGGGAGGGGTCCTCGGGGGGGAGGGTCCCTATGGGGTGTCCCTATGGGGGAGGGGGTTCCTATGGGGGGGTCACTATGGGGGAGGGGTCTCTATGGGGGGGGTCCTATGGGGGAGGGGTCCTCGGGGGGGGGGGGTCCCTATGGGGGGGGAGGGGTCCCTATGGGGGGAGGGGGTTCCTATGGGGGAGGGGTCCTCGGGGGGTCCCTATGGGGGGGGTCCCTATGGGGGAGGGGGGGGGTCTATAGAGGGGATCATGGGGGGGGGGGGGGGGGGTCCTGGGGGGGGGTCTATGGGGGGAGGGGGGACCCTATGGGGGTGGGGGGGGGGGTTTATGGGATGAGGAGTGTCCCATAGGGTGGGGGGGAGGGGGTCTCTAGGGGGTGGGGTTGGGTCCCTATAGGAGGGGTCTCTATAGGAGGGGTCCCTATAGAACCCATAGGGTGGGGGGGGGGGGGGGTGCCCATAGCGGGGTTGGGGGTGCCTATCCGGGGGGGGGGGGGGGGAGGAGTGTCTCTAGGGGGGTGGGGGGGGTCCCTATAGGGTGTGGGGGGGGTCCCTATAGGGTGGGGGAGGTCCCCAGTGTGTGTGGGGTCCCAATAGGAGGGTCCCGATAGGAGGGGTCCCTATAGGACCCATAGGGTGGGGGGGGGGTCTCTAGGGGGTGGGGGTGGAGTCCTTATAGGAGGGGTCCCTATAGGAGGGGTCCCTATAGGAGGGATCCCTATAGGACCCATAGGGTGGGGAGGGGGGGTCTCAATGGGGTGGGGGTCCCTATAGGAGGGGTCCCTATAGGAGGGATCCCTATAGGACCCATAGGGTGGGGAGGGGGTCTCTAGGGGGTGGGGTCCCTATAGGAGGGGTCCCTATAGGAGGGGTCCCTATAGGACCCATAGGGTGGGGAGGGGGTCTCTAGGGGGTGGGGACCCTATAGGAGAGGTCCCTATAGGACCCATAGGGGGGGGAGGGGGTCTCTAGGGGGTGGGGGTGGGTCCCTATAGGAGGGGTCCCTATAGGACCCATAGGGTGGGGAGGGGGTCTCTAGGGGGTGGGGGAGGGGTCCTTATAGGAGGGGTCCCTATAGGAGAGGTCCCTATAGGACCCATAGGGTGGGGAGGGGGTCTCAATGGGGTGGGGGTGGGGTCCCTATAGGAGGGGGTCCCTATAAGAGGGGTCCCTATAGGACCCATAGGGTGGGGAGGGGGTCTCTAGGGGGTGGGGTCCCTATAGGAGGGGTCCCTATAGGATCCATAGGGTGGGGAGGGGGGTCCTTATAGGGGGTGGGGGGATCCCTATAGGAGGGGTCCCTATAGGCGGGATCCCTATAGGACCCATAGGGTGGGGAGGGGGTCTCTAGGGGGTGGGGACCCTATAGGAGAGGTCCCTATAGGACCCATAGGGAGGGGGGGGGGGGGGGTCTCTAGGGGGTGGGGGTGGAGTCCTTATAGGAGGGGTCCCTATAGGAGGGGTCCCTATAGGACCCATAGGGTGGGGAGGGGGGCTTCTAGGGGGTGGGGGGGTCCTTATAGGAGGGGGTCCCTATAGGAGGGGTCCCTATAGGACCCATAGGGTGGGGAGGGGGTCTCAATGGGGTGGGGGTGGGGTCCCTATAGGAGGGGGTCCCTATAAGAGGGGTCCCTATAGGACCCATAGGGTGGGGAGGGGGTCTCTAGGGGGTGGGGGCCCTATAGGAGGGGTCCCTATAGGATCCATAGGGTGGGGGGGGGTGCCCATAGCGGGGTTGGGGGCGCCTATCCGGGGGGGGGGAGGGGGAGGGGTGTCCCTAGGGGTGTGGGGGGGTCCCTATAGGGTGGGGGAGGGTCCCTATAGGGTGGGGGAGGTCCCCAGTGTGTGTGGGGTCCCAATAGGAGGGTTCCGATAGGAGGGGTCCCTATAGGACCCATAGGGTGGGGAGGGGGGTCCTTATAGGGGGTGGGGGGGGTCCTTATAGGAGGGGGTCCCTATAGGAGGGGTCCCTATAGGAGGGATCCCTATAGGACCCATAGGGTGGGGAGGGGGTCTCTAGGGGGTGGGGACCCTATAGGAGAGGTCCCTATAGGACCCATGGGGGGGGGGGGGGGGGTCTCTAGGGGGTGGGGGTGGAGTCCTTATAGGAGGGGTCCCTATAGGACCCATAGGGTGGGGGAGGGGGCCTCTAGGGGGTGGGGTCCCTATAGGAGGGGTCCCTATAGGAGAGGTCCCTATAGGACCCATAGGGGGGGGGGGGGGTCTCTAGGGGGTGGGGGTGGGGTCCTTATAGGAGGGGTCCCTATAAGAGGGGTCCCTATAGGACCCATAGGGTGGGGAGGGGGTCTCTAGGGGGTGGGGTCCCTATAGGAGGGGTCCCTATAGGAGGGGGTCCCTATAAGAGGGGTCCCTATAGGACCCATAGGGTGGGGAGGGGGTCTCTAGGGGGTGGGGTCCCTATAGGAGGGGTCCCTATAGGAGGGGGTCCCTATAAGAGGGGTCCCTATAGGACCCATAGGGTGGGGAGGGGGTCTCTAGGGGGTGGGGGGGTCCCTATAGGAGGGGTCCTTATAGGAGGGGTCCCTATAGGACCCATAGGGTGGGGGTGCCCATAGCAGGGTGGGGGCACCTATAGAGGGGTGAGGGTGGGGGGGGGTCTCTATGGGGTGTGGGGGGGTCCCTATAGGGTGGGGGAGGGGGGTCCCTATAGGGGGGTCCCCACAGGTCCTTTAGGGTGGGGTCCCGGTACCTCCATGGCGGCGGCGGCGGCTGCGGGGCCCGACTGGGGGGGGGAAGGGAAGGGGGGGCCCTGATGGGGGCGGCGGGGCCGGAGGGGGCCCCGGAGGGGGGGGCGGGGCCGGGACAGCCCGACTGGGCCAGACTGGGTTATACTGGGCTAGACTGGGGCCAGACTGGGGCAGGACTGGGCCAGAGTGGGTTATATTGGGCTAGACTGGGGCCAGACTGGGGCCGGACTGGGCCAGACTGGGTTATATTGGGCTAGACTGGGGCCAGACTGGGGCCGGATTGGGTTATACTGGGGCTGGACTGGACTATAATGGGGCCGGACAGGGCTATACTGGGGCCGGACAGGGCTATACTGGGGCCAGACTGGGTTATATTGGGCTAAACTGGGGTCAGACTGGGCCAGACTGGGTTATATTGGGCTAGACTGGGGCCAGACTGGGGCAGGACTGGGCCAGACTGGGTTACATTGGGCTATACTGGGGCCAGACTGGGCCAGACTGGGGCCAGACTGGGTTATATTGGGCTAGACTGGGGCCAGACTGGGGCAGGACTGGGCCAGACTGGGTTATATTGGGCTAGACTGGGGCCAGACTGGGGCCAGACTGGGCCAGACTGGGTTATACTGGGCTAGACTGGGGCCAGACTGGGCCAGACTGGGTTATACTGGGCTAGACTGGGGCCAGACAGGGGCCAGACTGGGCCAGACTGGGTTATACTGGGCTAGACTGGGGCCAGACTGGGGCAGGACTGGGCCAGACTGGGTTATATTGGGCTAGACTGGGGCCAGACTGGGCCAGACTGGGGCCAGACTGGGTTATATTGGGCTAGACTGGGGCCAGACTGGGGCAGGACTGGGCCAGACTGGGTTATATTGGGCTAGACTGGGGCCAGACTGGGGCCGGACTGGGCCAGACTGGGTTATATTGGGCTAGACTGGGGCCAGACTGGGTTATATTGGGCTAGACTGGGGCCGGACTGGGGCTGGACTGGGCCAGACTGGGTTATATTGGGCTAGACTGGGGCCAGACTGGGGCCGGACTGGGCCAGACTGGGTTATATTGGGCTAGACTGGGGCCAGACTGGGGCCGGACCGGGCCAGACTGGGTTATATTGGGCTAGACTGGGGCCAGACTGGGTTATATTGGGCTAGACTGGGGCCGGACTGGGGCCGGACTGGGCCAGACTGGGTTATATTGGGCTAGACTGGGGCCAGACTGGGGCCGGATTGGGTTATACTGGGGCTGGACTGGACTATAATGGGGCCGGACAGGGCTATACTGGGGCCGGACAGGGCTATACTGGGGCCAGACTGGGTTATATTGGGCTAAACTGGGGTCAGACTGGGCCAGACTGGGTTATATTGGGCTAGACTGGGGCCAGACTGGGGCAGGACTGGGCCAGACTGGGTTACATTGGGCTATACTGGGGCCAGACTGGGCCAGACTGGGGCCAGACTGGGTTATATTGGGCTAGACTGGGGCCAGACTGGGGCCAGACTGGGTTATATTGGGCTAGACTGGGGCCAGACAGGGTCCAGACTGGGCCAGACTGGGTTATATTGGGCTAGACTGGGGCCAGACTGGGTTATATTGGGCTAGACTGGGGCCGGACTGGGGCTGGACTGGGCCAGACTGGGTTATATTGGGCTATGCTGGGGCCAGACTGGGGCAGGACTGGGTTATACTGGGGCTGGACTGGACTATAATGGGGCCGGACTGGGCTATAATGCGGTCAGACTGGGCTATACTGGGGCTGGAATGGGTTATATTTGGCTATACTGGGGCCAGACTGGGGCCGGACTGGGTTAGACTGGGGCTAGACTGGGCTATACTGGGACCAGACTGGGCTATACTGGGTTATATTGGGCTATACTGGGTTATATTGGGCTATACTGGGGCGAGACTGGGGACAGACTGGGTTATACTGGGGCTGGACTGGGCTATACTGGGGACAGACTGGGTTATATTGGGCTATAATGGGGCTGGACTGGGCTATACTGGGGCTGGACTGGACTATACTGGGACCCGACTGGGTTATACTGGGATCCGACTGGGTTATACTGGGGCCTGACCAGGTTATACTGGGCTATACTGGGGCTATACTGGGGACAGACTGGGTTATATTTGGGCCAGACTGGGTTATACTGGGCTATACTGGGCTATACTGGGGCCAGACCAGGCTATACTGGGACCAGACAGGGTTATACTGGGGCTGGACTGGTCTATTCTGTGGACAGACTGGGTTATACTGGGCTATACCTGGGCCGGACTGGGCTATACTGGGGCCAGATGGGGTTATACTGGGACCGGACAGGGCTATACTGGGTTATACTGGGGTCTGACCAGGCTATACTGGGGCCAGACGGGGTCATACTGGGTCCAGACTGGGTTGTACTGGGTTATACTGGGGCCTGTGTGGGTTATACTGGGGCCTGACAGGGTTATACTGGGGCCAGACTGGGCTGTACTGGGGCCGGACTGGGCTATACTGGAGACAGACGGGGTTACACTGGGGTAAGACTGGGCTGTACTGGGTTATACTGGGGCCTGACCAGGTTATACTGGGCTATACTGGGGACAGATTGGGTTATATTGGGGCCGGAATGGGTTATACTGGGGCCGGACTGGACTATAATGGAGCCAGACGGGGTTATACTGGGACCGGACTGGGCTATACTGGGGCCAGACCAGGCTATACTGGGGCCAGACAGGGTCATACTGGGTCCAGACTGGGCTGTACTGGGTTATACTGGGGCCTGACAGGGTTATACTGGGGCCAGACTGGGCTGTACTGGGGCCAGACTGGGTTATACTGGGACCAGACTGGGCTGTACTGGGGCCAGACCAGGCTATACTGGGGTGAGACTGGGTTATACTGGGGCCAGACTGGGCTGTACTGGGCTACACTGGGGCCTGACTGGGTTATACTGGGGCCAGACTGGGCTGTACTGGGCTACACTGGGGCCTGACTGGGTTATACTGGGGCCAGACTGGGCTGTACTGGAGCCAGACAGGGTTATAGTGGGGCTATACTGGGGCCAGACTGGGCTATACTGGGTTATACTGGGGCCTGACCAGGCTATACTGGGGCCAGACAGGGTTATACTGGGCTATACTGGGACCAGATTGGGCTATACTGGGATATCCGGGACTATATTGGGGCCAGCTCGGGCTGTACTGGAGCCAGACTGGGTTATACTGGAGCCGGACTGGGCTATACTGGTTCCAGACTGGGCTATACTGGGGCCGGACTGGGCTATACTGGGGCCAGACGGGGCTATACTGGGTTATACTGGTCTATAGTGGGGCCAGACTGGGCTGTACTGGAGCCAGACTGGGTTATACTGGAGCCGGACTGGGCTATACTGGTTCCAGACTGGGCTATACTGGGGCCGGACTGGGCTATACTGGGGCCAGACGGGGCTATACTGGGTTATACTGGTCTATAGTGGGGCCAGACTGGGCTGTACTGGAGCCAGACTGGGTTATACTGGAGCTGGGCTGGGCTATACTGGGGCCAGACTGGGTTATACTGGGTGCAGACTGGGCTATACTGGGTTATACTGGGACCGGGCTTGGCTATACTGGGACCAGACTGGGCTATATTGGGGCCAGACTGGGTTATACTGGAGCCAGATCGGGTTATACTGGGCTATACTGGGACCAGATTGGGCTATACTGGGTTATACTGGTCTATAGTGGGGCCAGACTGGGCTGTACTGGAGCCAGCCTGGGTTATACTGGGGCCAGACTGGGCTATACTGGGTTATACTGGTCTATACTGGGGCCAGACTGGACTGTACTGGGTTATCCGGGGCTATACTGGGGCCAGCCCGGGCTATACTGGGTTATACTGGTCTATACTGGGGCCAGACTGGGCTATACTGGTCTATACTGGGGCCAGCCCGGGCTATACTGGGTTATACTGGTCCATACTGGGGCCAGACTGGGCTGTACTGGGCTATCCTGGGCTATACTGGGGCCAGCACAGGCTATACTGGGTTATACTGGTCTATACTGGGGCCAGACTGGGCTGTACTGGGCTATCCGGGGCTATACTGGGGCCAGCCCAGGCTATACTGGTCTATACTGGTCCATACTGGGGCCAGACTGGGCTGTACTGGGCTATCCGGGGCTATACTGGGGCCAGCCCGGGCTATACTGGGTTATACTGGTCCATACTGGGGCCAGACTGGGCTGTACTGGGCTATCCGGGGCTATACTGGGGCCAGCCCGGGCTATACTGGGTTATACTGGTCCATACTGGGGCCAGACTGGGCTGTACTGGGCTATCCGGGGCTATACCGGGGCCAGCCCGGGCTATACTGGGTTATACTGGTCTATACTGGGGCCAGACTGGGCTGTACTGGGCTATCCGGGGCTATACTGGGGCCAGCCCGGGCTATACTGGGTTATACTGGTCCATACTGGGGCCAGGCTGGGCTGTACTGGGCTATCCGGGGCTATACTGGGGCCAGCCCGGGCTATACTGGGTTATACTGGTCCATACTGGGGCCAGACTGGGCTGTACTGGGCTATCCGGGGCTATACTGGGGCCAGCCTGGGCTATACTGGGTTATACTGGTCTATACTGGGGCCAGACTGGGCTGTACTGGGCTATCCGGGGCTATACCGGGGCCAGCCTGGGCTGTACTGGGTTATACTGGTCTATACTGGGGCCAGACTGGGCTGTACTGGGCTATCCGGGGCTATACTGGGGCCAGCCCGGGCTATACTGGGTTATACTGGTCTATACTGGGGCCAGACTGGGCTGTACTGGGCTATCTGGGGCTATACCGGAGCCAGCCCGGGCTATACTGGTCTATACTGGTCCATACTGGGGCCAGACTGGGCTGTACTGGGCTATCCGGGGCTATACTGGAGCCAGCCCGGGATATACTGGTCTATACTGGTCTATACTGGGGCCAGACTGGGCTGTACTGGGCTATCCGGGGCTATACTGGGGCCAGCACAGGCTATACTGGGTTATACTGGTCTATACTGGGGCCAGACTGGGCTGTACTGGGCTATCCGGGGCTATACTGGGGCCAGCCCGGGCTATACTGGGTTATACTGGTCTATACTGGGGCCAGACTGGGCTGTACTGGGTTATCCGGGGCTATACTGGGGCCAGCCCAGGCTATACTGGGTTATACTGGTCTATACTGGGGCCAGACTGGGCTGTACTGGGCTATCCGGGGCTATACTGGGGCCAGCCCGGGCTATACTGGTCTATACTGGTCTATACTGGGGCCAGACTGGGCTGTACTGGGCTATCCGGGGCTATACTGGGGCCAGCCTAGGCTATACTGGGTTATACTGGTCTATACTGGGGCCAGACTGGGCTGTACTGGGCTATCCGGGGCTATACCGGGGCCAGCCCGGGCTATACTGGGTTATACTGGTCTATACTGGGGCCAGACTGGACTGTACTGGGCTATCCGGGGCTATACTGGGGCCAGCCCGGGCTATACTGGGTTATACTGGTCTATACTGGGGCCAGACTGGGCTGTACTGGGCTATCCGGGGCTATACTGGGGCCAGCCCGGGCTATACTGGGTTATACTGGTCCATACTGGGGCCAGACTGGGCTGTACTGGGCTATCCGGGGCTATACTGGGGCCAGCCCGGGCTATACTGGGTTATACTGGTCTATACTGGGGCAGACTGGGCTCTACTGGGCAATCTGGGGCTATACTGGGGCCAGCCCGGGCTATACTGGGTTATACCGGTCTATACTGGGGCCAGACTGGGCTGTACTGGGCTATCCGGGGCTATACCGGGGCCAGCCCGGGCTATACTGGGTTATACTGGTCCATACTGGGGCCAGACTGGACTGTACTGGGCTATCCGGGGCTATACTGGGGCCAGCCCGGGCTATACTGGGTTATACTGGTCTATACTGGGGCCAGACTGGGCTGTACTGGGCTATCCGGGGCCAGCCCGGGCTGTACTGGGTTATACTGGTCCATACTGGGGCCAGACTGGACTGTACTGGGCTATCTGGGGCTATACTGGGGCCAGCCTGGGCTATACTGGGTTATACTGGTCTATACTGGTTTATACTGGTCCTGGGCCCCCCCTTCGGGGCCTCTCCCTCCCCTCCCCCCCCCAAAGAAGGACCTCGGGCACCGCTCCAAGGGCTTTATTGGGGGCGGGGCCAAAGGGGGCGGGGCCAAAGGGGGGCGGGGCCAAGGGGTACAATGGGGGCGGGGCCAATGGGGGAGGGGCCACCCAGAGGACCCCAAAGGGGGAGGGGCGGGAGGAGGTCAAAGGTCACCGTGGGGTCACCGGATGGAGACCCCCAAGGAAGGGGCGGAGCTCCGGGGGGGGGGGGGGGGGGGGCAACCGGAAGGTCAATGGGAGGTCAAGGACCAATGGGAGGTCAAGGAGGACCCGTGGGAGGTCAAGGACCAATGGGAGGTCAAGAAGGACCAATGGGAGGTCCAGGAGGACCAATGGGAGGTCAAGGACCAATGGGAGGTTCAGGAGGACCAATGGGAGGTCAAGGAGGACCAATGGGAGGTCAAGGAGGACCAATGGGAGGTCCAGGAGGACCAATGGGAGGTCAAGGAGGACCCATGGGAGGTCAAGGAGGACCAATGGGAGGTCAAGGAGGACCAATGGGAGGTCAAGAAGGACCAATGGGAGGTCAAGGAGGACCAATGGGAGGTCAAGAAGGACCAATGGGAAGTCAAGGAGGACCAATGGGAGGTCAAGGAGGACCAATGGGAGGTCAAGGAGGACCAATGGGAGGTCAAGGAGGACCAATGGGAGGTCAAGAAGGACCAATGGGAGGTTCAGGAGGACCAATGGGAGGTCAAGGAGGACCAATGGGAGGTGAAGGACCAATGGGAAGTCAAGGACCAATGGGAGGTCAAGGAGGACCAATGGGAGGTCAAGGACCAATGGGAGGTTCAGGAGGACCAATGGGAGGTTCAGGAGGACCAATGGGAGGTCAAGGAGGACCAATGGGAGGTCAAGGAGGACCAATGGGAGGTTCAGGAGGACCAATGGGAGGTCAAGAAGGACCAATGGGAGGTCAAGGAGGACCAATGGGAGGTCAAGGAGGACCAATGGGAGGTTCAGGAGGACCAATGGGAGGTCAAGGAGGACCAATGGGAGGTCAAGGAGGACCAATGGGAGGTTCAGGAGGACCAATGGGAGGTCAAGAAGGACCAATGGGAGGTCAAGGAGGACCAATGGGAGGTCAAGGAGGACCAATGGGAGGTCCAAGAGGACCAATGGGAGGTCAAGGAGGACCAATGGGAGGTCAAGAAGGACCAATGGGAGGTCAAGAAGGACCAATGGGAGGTCAAGGAGGACCAATGGGAGGTCCAGGAGGACCAATGGGAGGTTCAGGAGGACCAATGGGAGGTGAAGGACCAATGGGAGGTTCAGGAGGACCAATGGGAGGTCAAGGACCAATGGGAGGTCCAGGAGGACCAATGGGAGGTCAAGAAGGACCCCAGGAGGTCAAGAAGGACCAATGGGAAGTTCAGGAGGACCTGTGGGAGGTCCAGGAGGACCAATGGGAGGTCAAGGAGGACCCGTGGGAGGTCAAGGACCAATGGGAGGTCAAGGAGGACCAATGGGAGGTCAAGGACCAATGGGAGGTTCAGGAGGACCCCAGGAGATCAGGGAGGACCAATGGGAGGTCCAGGAGGACCAATGGGAGGTGAAGGAGGATCAATGGGAGGTTCAGGAGGACCAATGGGAGGTCAAGGAGGACCCGTGGGAGGTCTTGGAGGACCAATGGGAGGTCAAGGACCAATGGGAGGTCAAGGAGGACCACTGGGAGGTCTTGGAGGACCAATGGGAGGTTCAGGAGGACCAATGGGAAGTCAAGGAGGACCCGTGGGAGGTCCAGGAGGACCCCAGGAGGTCAAGAAGGACCAGTGGGAGGTTCAGGAGGACCAACGGGAAGTCAAGGAGGACCAATGGGAGGTCCAGGAGGACCAATGGGAGGTCAAGGACCAATGGGAGGTCCAATGGGAGGTCCAGGAGGACCCGTGGGAGGTCCAGAAGGACCCCAGGAGGTCAAGAAGGACCAGTGGGAAGTTCAGGAGGACCAATGGGAGGTCAAGAAGGACCCATGGGAGGTCCAGGAGGACCAATGGGAAGTCAAGGAGGACCCGTGGGAGGTCCAGGAGGACCAATGGGAAGTCAAGGAGGACCCCAGGAGGTCAAGGAGGACCAATGGGAAGTCAAGGAGGACCCGTGGCAGGTCAAGGAGGACCAATGGGAAGTCAAGAAGGACCCATGGGAGGTCCAGGAGGACCAATGGGAGGTCCAGGAGGACTCGTGGGAGGTCAAGAAGGACCAATGGGAAGTCAAGGAGGACCAATGGGAGGTCAAGGACCAATGGGAGGTTCAGGAGGACCAATTGGAAGTCAAGGAGGACCCCAGGAGGTCAAGGAGGACCAATGGGAGGTCAAAGAGGACCCCAGGAGGTCCAGGAGGACCAATGAGAAGTCAAGAAGGACCCATGGGAGGTCCAGGAGGACCAATGGGAGGTCAAGGAGGACCCCAGAAGGTCAAGAAGGACCAATGGGAGGTTCAGGAGGACCAATGGGAGGTCAAGAAGGACCCCAGGAGGTCAAGGAGGACCAATGGGAGGTTCAGGAGGACCAATGGGAGGTCAAGGAGGACCAATGGGAGGTCAAGGACCAATGGGAGGTCCAGGAGGACCAATGGGAGGTCCAGGAGGACCAATGGGAGGTCAAGAAGGACCAATGGGAGGTCAAGGACCAATGGGAGGTTCAGGAGGACCAATGGGAGGTCCAGGAGGACCAATGGGAGGTCAAGGACCAATGGGAGGTCCAGGAGGACCAATGGGAGGTCAAGAAGGACGAATGGGAGGTCAAGGACCAATGGGAAGTTCAGGAGGACCAATGGGAGGTCTTGGAGGACCAATGGGAGGTCAAGAAGGACCCCAGGAGGTCAAGAAGGACCAATGAGAGGTTCAGGAGGACCTGTGGGAGGTCCAGGAGGACCAATGGGAGGTCAAGGAGGACCCGTGGGAGGTCAAGGACCAATGGGAGGTCAAGGACCAATGGGAGGTTCAGGAGGACCCCAGGAGATCAGGGAGGACCAATGGGAGGTCCAGGAGGACCAATGGGAGGTCAAGAAGGACCAATGGGAGGTGAAGGAGGATCAATGGGAGGTTCAGGAGGACCAATGGGAGGTCAAGGAGGACCCGTGGGAGGTCTTGGAGGACCAATGGGAGGTCAAGGACCAATGGGAGGTCAAGGAGGACCACTGGGAGGTCTTGGAGGACCAATGGGAGGTTCAGGAGGTCCAATGGGAGGTCCAGGAGGACCCGTGGGAGGTCCAGGAGGACCCCAGGAGGTCCAGGAGGACCAATGGGAGGTCAAGGAGGACCCCAGGAGGTCAAGAAGGACCCCAGGAGGTCAAGAAGGACCAATGGGAAGTCAAGGAGGACCCATGGGAGGTCTTGGAGGACCAATGGGAGGTCAAGAAGGACCAATGGGAAGTTCAGGAGGATCAATGGGAAGTCAAGGAGGACCCGTGGGAGGTTCAGGAGGACCCATGGGAGGTCAAGGACCAACGGGAGGTCCAATGGGAGGTCCAGGAGGACCCGTGGGTGGGCGTGGCCGAGGAGCTCAGCTGATGTAGACGCGGTGGAAGTCGTGGGCGCCGAAGGCCGCGTTGCACTTGGGGCACTTCCGCTGCCGGGTCTCGTAGCGGCTCCGGACGCACTCGAAGCAGAAGACGTGGAAGCACTTGGTGAGGACGGCGTCCTTCTTGCGGGCGTTGCAGCACGGGCAGGTCAGGCGGGCCTGGGCGGGGAAATATGGCCGCCGGGCCCACCAGGTCACCAGGGAGGACCAACCGTGGGGCTCCTGGGCCCAACCGTGGGCTCCAAACCCAACTGGAAGGGCTCCAAAGGCAGCTTGAGGTCTTCAAAACCCAACTTGAGGTCTTCAAATCCAACCCAAGGGTCTCCAAACCCAACCCAAGGGTCTTGAAAGCCAACCCAAGGGTCTTGAAACCCAACCTGAGGTCTTCAAACCCAACCCAAGGGTCTTGAAACCCAACCTGAGGTCTTCAAACCCAACCCAAGGGTCTCCAAAACCAACCCAAGGGTCTTGAAACCCAACCCGAGGTCTTCAAATCCAACCCAAGGGTCTCCAAACCCAACCCAAGGGTCTTCAAACCCAACCCAAGGGTCTTGAAAGCCAACCCAAGGGTCTTGAAACACAACCCAAGGGTCTTGAAACCCAACCCAAGGGTCTCCAAACCCAACCTGAGGTCTTGAAACACAACCCAAGGGTCTTGAAACCCAACCCGAGGTCTTCAAATCCAACCCAAGGGTCTTGAAACCCAACCTGAGGTCTTCAAATCCAATCCAAGGGTCTTCAAACACAACCCAAGGGTCTTGAAACCCAACCCAAGGGTCTTGAAACCCAACCTGAGGTCTTCAAACCCAACCCAAGGGTCTTGAAACCCAACCTGAGGTCTTCAAATCCAACCCAAGGGTCTCCAAACCCAACTTGAGGGGCTCAAAACTCAATTCAAGGGTCTTGAAACCCAACCTGAGGTCTTCAAACCCAACCCAAAGGTCTTGAAACCCAACCTGAGGTCTTCAAATCCAACCCATGGGCTCCCAACCCAACTTGAGGGACTCAAAACCCAACTTGAGGACTCCAAAACCAACCCAAGGGTCTTGAAACCCAACCCAAGGGTCTTGAAACTCAACCTGAGGTCTTCAAATCCAACCCAAGGGTCTTCAAACCCAACCCAAGGGACTCCAAACCCAACCCAAGGGTCTTAAAACACAACCCAAGGGTCTTGAAACCCAACCTGAGGTCTTCAAACCCAACCCAAGGGTCTTGAAACCCAACCCAAGGGTCTTGAAACCCAACCTGAGGTCTTCAAATCCAACCCAAGGGTCTCCAAACCCAACCCAAGGGTCTTCAAACCCAACCCAAGGGTCTTGAAACCCAACCTGAGGTCTTCAAACCCAACCCAAGGGTCTCCAAAACCAACCCAAGGGTCTTGAAACCCAACCTGAGGTCTTCAAACCCAACCCAAGGGTCTTGAAAGCCAACCTGAGGTCTTCAAATCCAACCCAAGGGTTTCCAAACCCAAACCAAGGGTCTTGAAAGCCAACCTGAGGTCTTCAAATCCAACCCAAGGGTCTTGAAACCCAACCTGAGGTCTTGAAACCCAACCCAAGGGTCTTGAAACCCAACCCAAGGGTCTTCAAATCCAACCCAAGGGTCTCCAAACCCAACTTGAGGGGCTCAAAACTCAATCCAAGGGTCTTGAAACCCAACCCAAGGCTCTTGAAACCCAACCCATGGGCTCCAAACGCAACTTGAGGGTCTCCAAACCCAACCCAAGGGTCTTGAAACCCAACCTGAGGTCTTCAAATCCAACTCAAGGGTCTTGAAACCCAACCCAGGAGTCTCCAAACCCAACCCAAGGGTCTCCAAACCCAACCCAAGGGTCTTGAAACTCAACCTGAGGTCTTCAAATCCAACCCAAGGGACTCCAAACCCAACCCAAGGGTCTCCAAACCCAAACCAAGGGTCTTGAAACCCAACCTGAGGTCTTCAAATCCAACCCAAGGGTCTTGAAACCCAACCCGAGGTCTTCAAAACCAACCCAAGGGTCTTGAAACCCAACCTGAGGTCTTCAAATCCAACCCATGGGCTCCCAACCCAACTTGAGGGACTCAAAACCCAACTTGAGGACTCCAAAACCAACCCAAGGGTCTTGAAACCCAACCCAAGGGTCTTGAAACTCAACCTGAGGTCTTCAAATCCAACCCAAGGGTCTTCAAACCCAACCCAAGGGACTCCAAACCCAACCCAAGGGTCTTGAAACACAACCCAAGGGTCTTGAAACCCAACCTGAGGTCTTCAAACCCAACCCAAGGGTCTTCAAACACAACCTGAGGTCTTCAAATCCAATCCAAGGGTCTTCAAACCCAACCCAAGGGTCTTGAAACCCAACCCAAGGGTCTCCAAACCCAACCCAAGGGTCTTGAAACCCAACCCAAGGGTCTTGAAACCCAACCTGAGGTCTCCAAACCCAACCCAAGGGTCTCCAAACCCAACCCAAGGGTCTTGAAACCCAACCTGAGGTCTTCAAATCCAACCCAAGGGTCTCCAAACACAACTTGAGGGGCTCCAAACCCAACCCAAGGGTCTCCAAACCCAACCCAAGGGTCTTGAAACTCAACCTGAGGTCTTCAAATCCAACCCAAGGGACTCCAAACCCAACCCAAGGGTCTCCAAAACCAACCCAAGGGTCTTGAAACCCAACCTGAGGTCTTCAAACCCAAACCAAGGGTCTTGAAACCCAACCTGAGGTCTTCAAATCCAACCCATGGGCTCCCAACCCAACTTGAGGGACTCAAAACCCAACTTGAGGACTCCAAAACCAACCCAAGGGTCTTGAAACTCAACCCAAGGGTCTTGAAACTCAACCTGAGGTCTTCAAATCCAACGCAAGGGTCTTCAAACCCAACCCAAGGGACTCCAAACCCAACCCAAGGGTCTTGAAACACAACCCAAGGGTCTTGAAACCCAACCTGAGGTCTTCAAACCCAACCCAAGGGTCTTGAAACCCAACCTGAGGTCTTCAAATCCAATCCAAGGGTCTTGAAACCCAACCCAAGGGTCTTGAAACCCAACCTGAGGTCTTCAAATCCAACCCAAGGGTCTCCAAACCCAACTTGAGGGGCTCAAAACTCAATCCAAGGGTCTTGAAACCCAACCCAAGGCTCTTGAAACCCAACCCATGGGCTCCAAACGCAACTTGAGGGGCTCCAAACCCAACCCAAGGGTCTTGAAACCCAACCTGAGGTCTTCAAATCCAACTCAAGGGTCTCCAAACCCAACCCAAGGGTCTCCAAACCCAACCCAAGGGTCTTGAAACTCAACCTGAGGTCTTCAAATCCAACCCAAGGGTCTTCAAATCCAACCCAAGGGTCTCCAAACCCAACCCAAGGGTCTCCAAACCCAACCCAAGGGACTCCAAACCCAACCCAAGGGTCTTGAAACCCAACCCATGATCTCCCAACCCAACTTGAGGGACTCAAAAGCCAACTTGAGGACTCCAAACCCAACCCAAGGGACTCCAAACCCAACCCAAGGGTCTTGAAACCCAACCTGAAGTCTTCAAACCCAACCTGAGGTCTCCAAACCCAACCCAAGGGTCTTGAAACCCAACCCGAGGTCTTGAAACCCAACCCGAGGTCTTCAAACCCAACCCAAGGGTCTTGAAACCCAACCTGAGGTCTTCAAATCCAACCCAAGGGTCTCCAAACGCAACTTGAGGGGCTCCAAACCCAACCCAAGGGTCTCCAAACCCAACCCAAGGGTCTCCAAACCCAACCCATGGGCTCCCAACCCAACTTGAGGGACTCAAAACCCAACTTGAGGACTCCAAACCCAACCCAAGGGACTCCAAACCCAACCCAAGGGTCTTGAAACCCAACCTGAAGTCTTCAAACCCAACCTGAGGTCTCCAAACCCAACCCAAGGGTCTTGAAACCCAACCCGAGGTCTTCAAACCCAACCCAAGGGTCTTGAAACCCAACCTGAAGTCTTCAAACCCAACCCAAGGGTCTCCAAAACCAACCCAAGGGTCTTGAAACCCAACCCGAGGTCTTCAAATCCAACCCAAGGGTCTTGAAACCCAACCTGAGGTCTTCAAATCCAATCCAAGGGTCTTCAAACACAACCCAAGGGTCTTGAAACCCAACCCAAGGGTCTTGAAACCCAACCTGAGGTCTTCAAACCCAACCCAAGGGTCTTGAAACCCAACCTGAGGTCTTCAAATCCAATCCAAGGGTCTTCAAACCCAACCCAAGGGTCTTGAAACCCAACCTGAGGTCTTCAAATCCAACCCAAGGGACTCCAAACCCAACCCAAGGGTCTTGAAACCCAACCCAAGGGTCTTGAAACCCAACCTGAGGTCTTCAAATCCAACCCAAGGGTCTCCAAACGCAACTTGAGGGTCTCCAAACCCAACTCAAGGGTCTTGAAACCCAACCCAAGGGTCTTGAAACCCAACCTGAGGTCTTCAAACCCAACCCAAGGGTCTTGAAACCCAACCCAAGGGTCTTGAAACCCAACCCAAGGGTCTCCAAACCCAACCCATGGGCTCCCAACCAACTTGAGGGACTCAAAAGCCAACTTGAGGACTCCAAACCCAACCCAAGGGTCTTGAAACCCAACCTAAGGTCTTCAAAACCAACCCAAGGGTCTCCAAACCCAACCCAAGGGTCTCCAAACCCAACCCAAGGGTCTTGAAACCCAACCTGAGGTCTTCAAACCCAACCCGAGGGTCTCCAAACCCAACCCGAGGGTCTCCAAACCCAACCCAAGGGTCTTGAAACCCAACCTGAGGTCTTCAAACCCAACCCAAGGGTCTCCAAAACCAACCCAAGGGTCTTGAAACCCAACCTGAGGTCTTCAAATCCAACCCAAGGGTCTCCAAACACAACTTGAGGGGCTCCAAACCCAACCCAAGGGTCTCCAAACCCAACCCAAGGGTCTTGAAACTCAACCTGAGGTCTTCAAATCCAACCCAAGGGACTCCAAACCCAACCCAAGGGTCTCCAAAACGAACCCAAGGGTCTTGAAACCCAACCTGAGGTCTTCAAACCCAAACCAAGGGTCTTGAAACCCAACCTGAGGTCTTCAAATCCAACCCAAGGGTCTTGAAACCCAACCCGAGGTCTTCAAAACCAACCCAAGGGTCTTGAAACCCAACCTGAGGTCTTCAAATCCAACCCATGGGCTCCCAACCCAACTTGAGGGACTCAAAACCCAACTTGAGGACTCCAAAACCAACCCAAGGGTCTTGAAACCCAACCCAAGGGTCTTGAAACTCAACCTGAGGTCTTCAAATCCAACCCAAGGGTCTTCAAACCCAACCCAAGGGACTCCAAACCCAACCCAAGGGTCTTGAAACACAACCCAAGGGTCTTGAAACCCAACCTGAGGTCTTCAAACCCAACCCAAGGGTCTTGAAACCCAACCTGAGGTCTTCAAATCCAACCCAAGGGACTCCAAACCCAACCCAAGGGTCTTGAAACCCAACCCAAGGGTCTTGAAACCCAACCTGAGGTCTTCAAATCCAACCCATGGGCTCCCAACCCAACTTGAGGGACTCAAAACCCAACTTGAGGACTCCAAAACCAACCCAAGGGTCTTGAAACCCAACCCAAGGGTCTTGAAACTCAACCTGAGGTCTTCAAATCCAACCCAAGGGTCTTCAAACCCAACCCAAGGGTCTTGAAACACAACCCAAGGGTCTTGAAACACAACCCAAGGGTCTTGAAACCCAACCTGAGGTCTTCAAACCCAACCCAAGGGTCTTGAAACCCAACCTGAGGTCTTCAAATCCAATCCAAGGGTCTTCAAACCCAACCCAAGGGTCTTGAAACCCAACCCAAGGGTCTCCAAACCCAACCCAAGGGTCTTGAAACCCAACCCAAGGGTCTTGAAACCCAACCTGAGGTCTCCAAACCCAACCCAAGGGTCTCCAAACCCAACCCAAGGGTCTTGAAACCCAACCTGAGGTCTTCAAATCCAACCCAAGGGACTCCAAACCCAACCCAAGGGTCTCCAAAACCAACCCAAGGGTCTTGAAACCCAACCTGAGGTCTTCAAACCCAAACCAAGGGTCTTGAAACCCAACCTGAGGTCTTCAAATCCAACCCAAGGGTCTTGAAACACAACCCGAGGTCTTCAAAACCAACCCAAGGGTCTTGAAACCCAACCTGAGGTCTTCAAATCCAACCCATGGGCTCCCAACCCAACTTGAGGGACTCAAAACCCAACTTGAGGACTCCAAAACCAACCCAAGGGTCTTGAAACCCAACCCAAGGGTCTTGAAACTCAACCTGAGGTCTTCAAATCCAACCCAAGGGTCTTCAAATCCAACCCAAGGGTCTCCAAACCCAACCCAAGGGTCTCCAAACCCAACCCAAGGGACTCCAAACCCAACCCAAGGGTCTCCAAACCCAACCCAAGGGACTCCAAACCCAACCCAAGGGTCTCCAAACCCAACCCAAGGGTCTTGAAACCCAACCCATGATCTCCCAACCCAACTTGAGGGACTCAAAAGCCAACTTGAGGACTCCAAACCCAACCCAAGGGACTCCAAACCCAACCCAAGGGTCTTGAAACCCAACCTGAAGTCTTCAAACCCAACCTGAGGTCTCCAAACCCAACCCAAGGGTCTTGAAACCCAACCCGAGGTCTTGAAACCCAACCCGAGGTCTTCAAACCCAACCCAAGGGTCTTGAAACCCAACCTGAGGTCTTCAAATCCAACCCAAGGGTCTCCAAACCCAACCCAAGGGTCTTGAAACCCAACCCAAGGATCTTCAAATCCAACCCAAGGGTCTCTAAACCCAACTTGAGGGGCTCCAAACCCAACTTGAGGGTCTTGAAACCCAACCTGAGGTCTTCAAACCCAACCTGAAGTTCTCAAAATTCAACCCGAGGATCTCCAAACCCAACCCAAGGGTCTTCAAACCCAACCTGGGGTCTTCAAATCCAACTTGAGGGACTCCAACCCCACTTATGGGTCGTCCCAGCCCACCCATGGGTCTTCCAGCCCTGCCCCACCCACCCGGTACTCCTTGATCTCCTCCTGCAGGATTTGGTCGGCGTCGGCGTAGACCTCGACCTTGCGCTGCTTCTCCAGCTTCCGCCGCAGCCGCGACAGCTCCTCCTGTGGGGATGAGAGCCATAGGGACCCATAGAGACCCCAGAGGTCCATACGGACCGTAGAGACCCCCCCAGAGACCAGAGAGACCCATAGAGACCATAGAGACCCACAGAGACCCTTAGAGACCACAGAGAGACCATAGAGACCCACAGGGACCCATAGAGACCATAGAGAGCCATAGGGACCATAGAGAGACCATTGAGACCCACAGAGACCCATAGAGAGAGACCACAGAGACACACAGGGACCCATAGAGACCATAGGGACCATAGAGACCATAGAGAGACCATAGAGACCACAGACACCCATAGAGACCTATAGGGACCCATAGAGACCACAGAGACCCATAGGGACCAACAGAGACCCCATAGAAAGAATAGAGACCAGAGAGACCCAGAGAGACCAGAGAGACCCAGAGAGGCCAATAGGGACCCATAGAGACCCATAGGGACCATAGAGACCATAGAGACCAGAGAGACCCAGAGAGGCCAATAGGGACCCATAGAGACCCATAGGGACCCACAGAGACCACATAGAAACAATAGAGACCAGAGAGAGACCACTGAGACCAGAGAGACCCAGAGAGACCTATAGGGACCCAGAGAGACCACAGAGAGACCATAGAGACCATAGAGAGACCATAGAGACCTATAGGGACCCATAGAGATCCACAGAAACCACAGAGACCCACAGAGACCTGTAGGGACCCATAGAGACCATAGAGACCATAGAGACCCACAGGGACCCACAGAGACCCCATAGAGACCATAGAGACCAGAGAGACCCAGAGAGACCCATAGAGACCATAGAGACCATAGAGACCCATAGAGACCATAGAGAGACCATAGAGACCATAGAGACCCATAGAGACCATAGAGACCATAGAGACCATAGAGACCATAGAGAGACCATAGAGACACATAGAGACCCATAGAGACCATAGAGACCCATAGAGACCATAGAGAGACCATAGAGACCATAGAGACCCATAGAGACCATAGAGACCCATAGAGACCATAGAGAGACCATAGAGACCATAGAGACCCATAGAGACCATAGAGACCATAGAGACCCATAGAGACCATAGAGACCCATAGAGACCATAGAGACCATAGAGACCATAGAGACCCATAGAGACCATAGAGAGACCATAGAGACCAGAGAGACCATAGAGACCCATAGAGACCATAGAGACCATAGAGACCAGAGAGACCATAGAGTACATAGAGACCATAGAGACCATAGAGACCAGAGAGACCAGAGAGACCCATAGAGACCATAGAGAGACCATAGAGACCATAGAGACCATAGAGACCATAGAGAGACCATAGAGACCATAGAGACCATAGAGACCATAGAGACCCATAGAGACCATAGAGACCAGAGAGACCCATAGAGACCCATAGAGACCATAGAGACCATAGAGACCATAGAGACCATAGAGACCATAGAGACCATAGAGTACATAGAGACCATAGAGACCATAGAGACCATAGAGACCATAGAGACCCATAGAGACCATAGAGACCAGAGAGACCCATAGAGACCCATAGAGACCATAGAGACCCATAGAGACCATAGAGACCATAGAGACCAGAGAGACCATAGAGACCCATAGAGACCATAGAGAGACCATAGAGACCATAGAGACCATAGAGACCATAGAGACCATAGAGACCAGAGAGACCCATAGAGACCATAGAGACCATAGAGACCCATAGAGACCATAGAGACCATAGAGACCATAGAGACCAGAGAGACCCATAGAGACCATAGAGACCAGAGAGACCCATAGAGACCCATAGAGACCATAGAGACCCATAGAGACCATAGAGACCATAGAGACCATAGAGTACATAGAGACCATAGAGACCATAGAGACCATAGAGACCATAGAGACCAGAGAGACCCATAGAGACCATAGAGAGACCATAGAGACCATAGAGACCATAGAGACCATAGAGACCCATAGAGACCCATAGAGACCATAGAGAGACCATAGAGACCCATAGAGACCATAGAGACCCATAGAGACCATAGAGACCATAGAGACCAGAGAGACCATAGAGACCCATAGAGACCATAGAGAGACCATAGAGACCATAGAGACCATAGAGACCATAGAGACCATAGAGACCATAGAGACCCATAGAGACTATAGAGACCAGAGAGACCCATAGAGACCCATAGAGACCATAGAGACCATAGAGACCATAGAGACCCATAGAGACCATAGAGACCATAGAGACCATAGAGACCCATAGAGACCATAGAGACCCATAGAGACCATAGAGACCATAGAGACCAGAGAGACCCATAGAGACCCATAGAGACCATAGAGACCCATAGAGACCATAGAGACCATAGAGACCATAGAGACCATAGAGTACATAGAGACCATAGAGACCATAGAGACCATAGAGACCATAGAGACCCATAGAGACCCATAGAGACCATAGAGACCCATGGAGACCCATAGAGACCATAGAGACCCATAGAGACCATAGAGACCATAGAGACCCATAGAGACCCATAGAGACCCATAGAGACCATAGAGAGACCATAGAGACCCATAGAGACCATAGAGACCCATAGAGACCCATAGAGACCCATAGAGACCATAGAGACCATAGAGACCCATAGAGACCATAGAGACCATAGAGACAATAGAGACCATAGAGTACATAGAGACCATAGAGACCATAGAGACCATAGAGACCATAGAGACCCATAGAGACCCATAGAGACCATAGAGACCCATAGAGACCCATAGAGACCATAGAGACCATAGAGACCAGAGAGACCCATAGAGACCCATAGAGACCATAGAGACCCATAGAGACCATAGAGACCATAGAGACCATAGAGACCCATAGAGACCATAGAGACCCATAGAGACCATAGAGACTCATAGAGACTCATAGAGACCATAGAGACCATAGAGACCCATAGGGACCCATAGAGAGACCATAGAGACCCATAGAGACCATAGAGACTCATAGAGACTCATAGAGACCATAGAGACCATAGAGACCATAGAGACCCATAGAGACCACAGAGACCCATAGAGACCTATAGGGACCCATAGAGACCATAGAGACCACAGAGACCCATAGGGACCAACACAGACCCCACAGAGACCCAGAGACCAGAGAGACCCAGAGAGGCCAATAGGGACCCATAGAGACCCATAGGGACCATAGAGACCCATAGAGACCAGAGAGACCACATAGAAACAATAGAGACCAGAGAGAGACCACTGAGACCAGAGAGACCCAGAGACCCAGAGAGACCCAGAGAGACCTATAGGGACCCAGAGAGACCATAGAGAGCCATAGGGACCATAGAGACCATAGAGACCATAGAGACCCACAGAGACCCATAGAGACCCATAGAGACCCACAGAGACCATAGGGACCATAGAGACCATAGAGACCATAGAGACCCAGAGAGACCAATAGGGACCCATAGAGACCCATAGGGACCATAGAGACCCAGAGAGACCAGAGAGACCCATAGAGACCAATAGGGACCCATAGAAACCCATAGAGACCCATAGAGACCATAGAGACCCAGAGAGACCCAGAGAGACCAATAGGGACCCATAGAGACCCACAGAGACCACATAGAAACAATAGAGACCAGAGAGAGACCACTGAGACCAGAGAGACCCAGAGACCTATAGGGACCCAGAGAGACCACAGAGAGACCATAGAGAGCCATAGGGACCATAGAGACCATAGAGAGACCATAGAGACCCACAGAGACCATAGGGACCATAGAGACCATAGAGACCCATAGAGACCACAGAGACCCATAGAGACCTATAGGGACCCATAGAGACCACAGAGAGACCATAGAGAGCCATAGGGACCATAGAGACCATAGAGACCATAGAGACCACAGAGACCATAGAGACCATAGAGACCCACAGAGACCCATAGAGACCCATAGAGACCATAGAGACCCATAGGGACCCATAGAGACCATAGAGACCCATAGAGACCCATAGAGACCATAG
Organism: Tapera naevia; assembly: GCA_033556795.1. Taxonomy (NCBI): domain Eukaryota; kingdom Metazoa; phylum Chordata; class Aves; order Cuculiformes; family Neomorphidae; genus Tapera; species Tapera naevia. The sequence continues at coordinate 42,250 of JAUMJJ010000715.1, read as the reverse complement.
AGACCCATAGAGACCCATAGAGACCATAGAGAACATAGAGACCATTGAGACCATAGAGACCATAGAGACCCATAGAGACCCATAGAGACCAAAGAGACCATAGAGACCATAGAGACCATAGAGACCATAGAGACCATAGAGACCCATAGAGACCCATAGAGACCCATAGAGACCCATAGAGACCCATAGAGACCAAAGAGACCATAGAGACCATAGAGACCATAGAGACCATAGAGACCAGAGACCATAGAGACCATAGAGACCATAGAGACCATAGAGACCAGAGACCATAGAGACCCATAGAGACCATAGAGACCATAGAGACCCATAGAGACCCATAGAGACCATAGAGACCATAGAGACCATAGAGACCATAGAGACCCATAGAGACCCATAGAGACCATAGAGACCCATAGAGACCCATAGAGACCATAGAGACCATAGAGACCATAGAGACCCATAGAGACCCATAGAGACCAAAGAGACCATAGAGACCATAGAGACCATAGAGACCAGAGACCACAGAGACCATAGAGACCCATAGAGACCATAGAGACCATAGAGACCATAGAGACCCATAGAGACCCATAGAGACCCATAGAGACCATAGAGACCATAGAGACCATAGAGACCATAGAGACCATAGAGACCCATAGAGACCATAGAGACCATAGAGAGACCATAGAGACCAGAGAGACCATAGAGAGACCATAGAGAGACCATAGAGAGACCATAGAGAACATAGAGACCATAGAGACCATAGAGACCATAGAGACCCATAGAGACCCATAGAGACCAAAGAGACCATAGAGACCATAGAGACCATAGAGACCATAGAGACCCATAGAGACCATAGAGACCCATAGAGACCCATAGAGACCCATAGAGACCAAAGAGACCATAGAGACCATAGAGACCATAGAGACCATAGAGACCATAGACCATAGAGACCATAGAGACCATAGAGACCATAGAGACCAGAGACCATAGAGACCCATAGAGACCATAGAGACCATAGAGACCCATAGAGACCCATAGAGACCATAGAGACCATAGAGACCATAGAGACCATAGAGACCCATAGAGACCCATAGAGACCATAGAGACCCATAGAGACCCATAGAGACCCATAGAGACCATAGAGACCATAGAGACCATAGAGACCCATAGAGACCCATAGAGACCAAAGAGACCATAGAGACCATAGAGACCATAGAGACCAGAGACCACAGAGACCATAGAGACCCATAGAGACCATAGAGACCATAGAGACCATAGAGACCCATAGAGACCCATAGAGACCCATAGAGACCATAGAGACCATAGAGACCATAGAGACCATAGAGACCATAGAGACCCATAGAGACCATAGAGACCATAGAGACCATAGAGACCCATAGAGACCATAGAGACCCATAGAGACCCATAGAGACCATAGAGACCCATAGAGACCCATAGAGACCATAGAGACCCATAGGGACCCATAGAGACCATAGAGACCCATAGAGACCCATAGAGACCATAGAGACCCATAGAGACCCATAGAGACCATAGAGACCCATAGGGACCCATAGGGACCATAGAGACCATAGAGACCATAGAGACCATAGAGACCATAGAGACCATAGAGACCTATAGGGACCCATAGAGACCACAGAGACCATAGAGACCCATAGAGACCATAGAGACCCATAGAGACCATAGAGACCATAGAGACCATAGAGACCATAGAGACCCATAGAGACCATAGAGAGACCATAGAGACCATACAGACCATAGAGACCATAGAGAGACCATAGAGACCATAGAGACCATAGAGACCCATAGAGACCATAGAGACCATAGAGACCATAGAGACCATAGAGACCATGGAGACCATGGAGACCATAGAGACCATAGAGACCCATAGAGACCATAGAGACCAGAGAGACCAGAGAGACCAGAGAGACCCATAGAGACCATAGAGAGACCATAGAGACCATAGAGACCATAGAGACCATAGAGACCCATAGAGACCATAGAGACCATAGAGACCATAGAGACCCATAGAGACCATAGAGACCATAGAGACCATAGCGACCATAGAGACCATAGAGACCATAGAGAGACCATAGAGACCATAGAGACCATAGAGACCCATAGAGACCATAGAGACCATAGAGACCATAGAGACCATAGAGACCCATAGAGACCATAGAGAGACCATAGAGACCATAGAGACCCATAGAGACCATAGAGAGACCATAGAGACCATAGAGACCCATAGAGACCATAGAGACCATAGAGACCATAGAGAATATAGAGACCATAGAGACCATAGAGACCATAGAGACCCATAGAGACCATAGAGACCATAGAGACCATAGAGACTATAGAGACCATGGAGACCATAGAGACCCATAGAGACCATAGAGACCATAGAGACCCATAGAGACCATAGAGACCATAGCGACCATAGAGACCATAGAGACCATAGAGACCATAGAGACCATAGAGACCATAGAGACCATAGAGACCTATAGGGACCCATAGAGACCACAGAGACCATAGAGACCCATAGAGACCATAGAGACCCATAGAGACCATAGAGACCATAGAGACCATAGAGACCATAGAGACCCATAGAGACCATAGAGACCATAGAGACCCATAGAGACCACAGAGACCATAGAGAGACCATAGAGACCATAGAGACCATAGAGACCATAGAGACCCATAGAGACCCATAGAGACCATAGAGACCATAGGGACCATAGAGACCCATAGAGACCATAGAGACCATAGAGACCATAGGGACCATAGAGACCATAGAGACCACAGAGACCACAGAGACCATAGAGACCATAGAGACCCATAGAGACCATAGAGACCATAGAGACCATAGAGAGACCATAGAGACCATAGAGACCATAGAGACCAGAGAGACCATAGAGAGACCATAGAGAGACCATAGAGAGACCATAGAGAACATAGAGACCATAGAGACCATAGAGACCATAGAGACCCATAGAGACCCATAGAGACCAAAGAGACCATAGAGACCATAGAGACCATAGAGACCATAGAGACCATAGAGACCATAGAGACCCATAGAGACCATAGAGACCATAGAGACCCATAGAGACCCATAGAGACCATAGAGACCATAGAGACCATAGAGACCATAGAGACCCATAGAGACCCATAGAGACCATAGAGACCCATAGAGACCCATAGAGACCCATAGAGACCATAGAGACCATAGAGACCATAGAGACCCATAGAGACCCATAGAGACCAAAGAGACCATAGAGACCATAGAGACCATAGAGACCAGAGACCACAGAGACCATAGAGACCCATAGAGACCATAGAGACCATAGAGACCATAGAGACCCACAGAGACCCATAGAGACCCATAGAGACCATAGAGACCATAGAGACCATAGAGACCATAGAGACCCATAGAGACCATAGAGACCCATAGAGACCCATAGAGACCATAGAGACCCATAGAGACCCATAGAGACCATAGAGACCCATAGGGACCCATAGAGACCATAGAGACCCATAGAGACCCATAGAGACCATAGAGACCCATAGGGACCCATAGGGACCATAGAGACCATAGAGACCATAGAGACCATAGAGACCATAGAGACCATAGAGACCTATAGGGACCCATAGAGACCACAGAGACCATAGAGACCCATAGAGACCATAGAGACCATAGAGACCATAGAGACCCATAGAGACCATAGAGAGACCATAGAGACCATAGAGACCATAGAGACCCATAGAGACCATAGAGACCCATAGAGACCCATAGAGACCATAGAGACCCATAGAGACCCATAGAGACCATAGAGACCCATAGGGACCCATAGAGACCATAGAGACCCATAGAGACCCATAGAGACCATAGAGACCCATAGGGACCCATAGGGACCATAGAGACCATAGAGACCATAGAGACCATAGAGACCATAGAGACCATAGAGACCTATAGGGACCCATAGAGACCACAGAGACCATAGAGACCCATAGAGACCATAGAGACCATAGAGACCATAGAGACCCATAGAGACCATAGAGACCATAGAGACCATAGAGACCATAGAGACCCATAGAGACCATAGAGACCATAGAGACCCATAGAGACCACAGAGACCATAGAGAGACCATAGAGACCATAGAGACCATAGAGACCATAGAGACCATAGAGACCCATAGAGACCCATAGAGACCATAGAGACCATAGGGACCATAGAGACCCATAGAGACCATAGAGACCATAGAGACCATAGGGACCATAGAGACCATAGAGACCACAGAGACCACAGAGACCATAGAGACCATAGAGACCCATAGAGACCATAGAGACCATAGAGACCATAGAGACCATAGAGAGACCATAGAGACCATAGAGACCAGAGAGACCATAGAGAGACCATAGAGAGACCATAGAGAGACCATAGAGAGACCATAGAGAGACCATAGAGACCATAGAGACCATAGAGACCCATAGAGACCAAAGAGACCATAGAGACCATAGAGACCATAGAGACCATAGAGACCAGAGACCATAGAGACCATAGAGACCCATAGAGACCCATAGAGACCATAGAGACCATAGAGACCATAGAGACCATAGAGACCAGAGACCATAGAGACCATAGAGACCCATAGAGACCATAGAGACCCATAGAGACCCATAGAGACCATAGAGACCATAGAGACCCATAGAGACCCATAGAGACCATAGAGACCAGAGACCATAGAGACCATAGAGACCCATAGAGACCATAGAGACCATAGAGACCATAGAGACCCATAGAGACCCATAGAGACCAAAGAGACCATAGAGACCATAGAGACCATAGAGACCAGAGACCACAGAGACCATAGAGACCCATAGAGACCATAGAGACCATAGAGACCATAGAGACCCATAGAGACCCATAGAGACCATAGAGACCATAGAGACCATAGAGACCCATAGAGACCATAGAGACCCATAGAGACCCATAGAGACCATAGAGACCCATAGAGACCCATAGAGACCATAGAGACCCATAGGGACCCATAGGGACCATAGAGACCATAGAGACCATAGAGACCATAGAGACCATAGAGACCATAGAGACCCATAGAGACCATAGAGACCATAGAGACCCATAGAGACCACAGAGACCATAGAGAGACCATAGAGACCATAGAGACCATAGAGACCATAGAGACCATAGAGACCATAGAGACCCATAGAGACCCATAGAGACCATATAGACCATAGGGACCATAGAGACCCATAGAGACCATAGAGACCATAGAGACCATAGGGACCATAGAGACCATAGAGACCACAGAGACCACAGAGACCATAGAGACCATAGAGACCCATAGAGACCATAGAGACCATAGAGACCATAGAGACCATAGAGAGACCATAGAGACCATAGAGACCATAGAGACCATAGAGAGACCATAGAGAGACCATAGAGAACATAGAGACCATAGAGACCCATAGAGACCATAGAGACCATAGAGACCCATAGAGACCCATAGAGACCAAAGAGACCATAGAGACCATAGAGACCATAGAGACCAGAGACCATAGAGACCATAGAGACCCATAGAGACCATAGAGACCCATAGAGACCCATAGAGACCATAGAGACCATAGAGACCCATAGAGACCCATAGAGACCATAGAGACCAGAGACCATAGAGACCATAGAGACCCATAGAGACCATAGAGACCATAGAGACCATAGAGACCCATAGAGACCCATAGAGACCAAAGAGACCATAGAGACCATAGAGACCCATAGAGACCCATAGAGACCCATAGAGACCATAGAGACCATAGAGACCATAGAGACCCATAGAGACCCATAGAGACCCATAGAGACCATAGAGACCATAGAGACCATAGAGACCCATAGAGACCATAGAGACCATAGCGACCATAGAGACCCATAGAGACCCATAGAGACCATAGAGACCATAGAGACCATAGAGACCATAGAGAGACCGTAGAGACCCATAGAGACCATAGAGACCATAGAGAACATAGAGACCATAGAGACCATAGAGACCCATAGAGACCATAGAGACCATAGAGACCATAGAGACCATAGAGAGACCATAGAGACCATAGAGACCATAGAGACCAGAGAGACCATAGAGAGACCATAGAGAGACCATAGAGAGACCATAGAGAACATAGAGACCATAGAGACCATAGAGACCATAGAGACCCATAGAGACCCATAGAGACCAAAGAGACCATAGAGACCATAGAGACCATAGAGACCATAGAGACCAGAGACCATAGAGACCATAGAGACCCATAGAGACCATAGAGACCCATAGAGACCCATAGAGACCATAGAGACCATAGAGACCCATAGAGACCCATAGAGACCATAGAGACCAGAGACCATAGAGACCATAGAGACCCATAGAGACCATAGAGACCCTAGAGACCCATAGAGACCCATAGAGACCAAAGAGACCATAGAGACCATAGAGACCATAGAGACCAGAGACCACAGAGACCATAGAGACCCATAGAGACCATAGAGACCATAGAGACCATAGAGACCCATAGAGACCCATAGAGACCATAGAGACCATAGAGACCTATAGAGACCCATAGAGACCCATAGAGACCATAGAGACCATAGAGACCCATAGAGACCATAGAGACCCATAGAGACCCATAGAGACCCATAGAGACCATAGAGACCATAGAGACCATAGAGACCATAGAGAGACCATAGAGACCATAGAGACCATAGAGACCATAGAGACCACAGAGACCACAGAGACCATAGAGACCATAGAGACCATAGAGACCATAGAGACCCATAGAGACCATAGAGACCATAGAGACCCATAGAGACCCATAGAGACCATAGAGACCCATAGAGACCATAGAGACCATAGAGACCATAGAGAGACCATAGAGACCCATAGAGACCATAGAGACCCATAGAGACCCATAGAGACCCATAGAGACCATAGAGACCCATAGAGACCCATAGAGACCCATAGAGACCATAGAGACCCATAGAGACCATAGAGACCATAGAGACCATAGAGACCCATAGAGACCATAGAGACCATAGAGACCGATAGAGACCCATAGAGACCATAGAGACCATAGAGACCCATAGAGACCATAGAGACCATAGAGACCATAGAGACCATAGAGACCATAGAGACCCATAGAGACCCATAGAGACCATAGAGACCATAGAGACCCATAGAGACCATAGAGACCATAGAGACCATAGAGACCATAGAGACCCATAGAGACCCATAGAGACCCATAGAGACCATAGAGACCGATAGAGACCCATAGAGACCATAGAGACCCATAGAGACCATAGAGACCATAGAGACCATAGAGACCATAGAGACCCATAGAGACCCATAGGGACCATAGAGACCATAGAGACCATAGAGACCATAGAGACCCATAGAGACCATAGAGACCATAGAGACCCATAGAGACCATAGAGACCCATAGAGACCATAGAGACCATAGAGACCATAGAGACCATAGAGAGACCATAGAGACCATAGAGACCATAGAGACCCATAGAGACCACAGAGAGACCATAGAGACCCATAGAGACCCATAGAGACCATAGAGACCATAGAGACCATAGAGACCATAGAGACCATAGAGACCCATAGAGACCCATAGAGACCATAGAGACCAGAGAGAGACCATAGAGACCCATAGAGACCATAGAGACCATAGAGACCCATAGAGACCCATAGAGACCATAGAGACCATAGAGACCATAGAGACCATAGAGACCCATAGAGACCCATAGAGACCATAGAGACCATAGAGACCCATAGAGACCATAGAGACCATAGAGACCCATAGAGACCCACAGAGACCATAGAGACCATAGAGACTCATAGAGACCATAGAGACCATAGAGACCACAGAGACCATAGAGACCCATAGAGACCATAGAGACCATAGAGACCCATAGAGACCATAGAGACCATAGAGACCACAGAGACCATAGAGACCCATAGAGACCATAGAGACCCATAGAGACCCATAGAGACCATAGAGACCATAGAGACCATAGAGACCATAGAGACCCATAGAGACCATAGAGACCATAGAGACCATAGAGACCACAGAGACCATAGAGACCACAGAGACCATAGAGACCATAGAGAGACCATAGAGACCATAGAGACCATAGAGACCATAGAGACCCATAGAGACCATAGAGACCAGAGAGACCATAGAGACCCAGAGAGACCCATAGAGACCATAGAGACCATAGAGACCCAGAGAGACCATAGAGACCAGAGAGACCATAGAGACCATAGAGACCATAGAGACCCATAGAGACCATAGAGACCATAGAGACCATAGAGACCAGAGAGACCATAGAGACCATAGAGACCATAGAGACCATAGAGACCCATAGAGACCATAGAGACCACAGAGACCATAGAGACCATAGAGACCATAGAGACCATAGAGACCACAGAGACCATAGAGACCATAGAGACCATAGAGACCATAGAGACCATAGAGACCCATAGAGACCATAGAGACCATAGAGACCCATAGAGACCATAGAGACCATAGAGACCCATAGAGACCATAGAGACCCATAGAGACCATAGAGACCATAGAGACCATAGAGACCCATAGAGACCCATAGAGACCATAGAGACCAGAGACCATAGAGACCATAGAGACCCATAGAGACCATAGAGACCATAGAGACCCATAGAGACCAAAGAGACCATAGAGACCATAGAGACCATAGAGACCAGAGACCACAGAGACCATAGAGACCCATAGAGACCATAGAGACCATAGAGACCATAGAGACCCATAGAGACCCATAGAGACCATAGAGACCATAGAGACCTATAGAGACCCATAGAGACCCATAGAGACCATAGAGACCATAGAGACCCATAGAGACCATAGAGACCCATAGAGACCCATAGAGACCATAGAGACCATAGAGACCATAGAGACCATAGAGAGACCATAGAGACCATAGAGACCATAGAGACCATAGAGACCACAGAGACCATAGAGACCATAGAGACCATAGAGACCATAGAGACCATAGAGACCCATAGAGACCATAGAGACCATAGAGACCCATAGAGACCCATAGAGACCATAGAGACCCATAGAGACCATAGAGACCATAGAGACCATAGAGAGACCATAGAGACCCATAGAGACCATAGAGACCATAGAGACCATAGAGACCATAGAGACCATAGAGACCCATAGAGACCATAGAGACCATAGAGACCATAGAGACCATAGAGACCCATAGAGACCATAGAGACCATAGAGACCGATAGAGACCCATAGAGACCATAGAGACCATAGAGACCATAGAGACCATAGAGACCCATAGAGACCCATAGAGACCATAGAGACCATAGAGACCCATAGAGACCATAGAGACCATAGAGACCATAGAGACCATAGAGACCCATAGAGACCCATAGAGACCCATAGAGACCATAGACACCGATAGAGACCCATAGAGACCATAGAGACCATAGAGACCCATAGAGACCATAGAGACCATAGAGACCATAGAGACCCATAGAGACCCATAGGGACCATAGAGACCATAGAGACCATAGAGACCATAGAGACCCATAGAGACCATAGAGACCATAGAGACCCATAGAGACCATAGAGACCCATAGAGACCATAGAGACCATAGAGACCATAGAGACCATAGAGAGACCATAGAGACCATAGAGACCATAAAGACCATAGAGACCCATAGAGACCACAGAGAGACCATAGAGACCCATAGAGACCCATAGAGACCATAGAGACCATAGAGACCATAGAGACCATAGAGACCATAGAGACCCATAGAGACCCATAGAGACCATAGAGACCAGAGAGAGACCATAGAGACCCATAGAGACCATAGAGACCATAGAGACCCATAGAGACCCATAGAGACCATAGAGACCATAGAGACCATAGAGACCATAGAGACCATAGAGACCCATAGAGACCCATAGAGACCATAGAGACCCATAGAGACCCATAGAGACCATAGAGACCATAGAGACCCATAGAGACCCACAGAGACCATAGAGACCATAGAGACTCATAGAGACCATAGAGACCATAGAGACCATAGAGACCCATAGAGACCATAGAGACCCATAGAGACCATAGAGACCATAGAGACCCATAGAGACCCATAGAGACCATAGAGACCATAGAGACCATAGAGACCCATAGAGACCCATAGAGACCATAGAGACCCATAGAGACCCATAGAGACCATAGAGACCATAGAGACCCATAGAGACCCACAGAGACCACAGAGACCATAGAGACCCATAGAGACCATAGAGACCATAGAGACCCATAGAGACCATAGAGACCATAGAGACCATAGAGACCATAGAGACCATAGAGACCACAGAGACCATAGAGACCCATAGAGACCATAGAGACCATAGAGACCCATAGAGACCATAGAGACCCATAGAGACCCATAGAGACCATAGAGACCATAGAGACCATAGAGACCATAGAGACCCATAGAGACCATAGAGACCATAGAGACCATAGAGACCACAGAGACCATAGAGACCACAGAGACCATAGAGACCATAGAGAGACCATAGAGACCATAGAGACCATAGAGACCATAGAGACCCATAGAGACCATAGAGACCAGAGAGACCATAGAGACCCAGAGAGACCCATAGAGACCATAGAGACCATAGAGACCCAGAGAGACCATAGAGACCAGAGAGACCATAGAGACCATAGAGACCATAGAGACCCATAGAGACCATAGAGACCATAGAGACCATAGAGACCAGAGAGACCATAGAGACCATAGAGACCATAGAGACCATAGAGACCCATAGAGACCATAGAGACCACAGAGACCATAGAGACCATAGAGACCATAGAGACCATAGAGACCACAGAGACCATAGAGACCACAGAGACCATAGAGACCATAGAGACCACAGAGACCATAGAGACCCATAGAGACCATAGAGACCATAGAGACCCATAGAGACCATAGAGACCCACAGAGACCATAGAGACCATAGAGACCCATAGAGACCATAGAGACCCATAGAGACCATAGAGACCATAGAGACCATAGAGAGACCATAGAGAGACCATAGAGACCATAGAGACCATAGAGACCATAGAGACCCATAGAGAGCATAGAGAGACCATAGAGACCCATAGAGACCATAGAGACCCATAGAGACCATAGAGACCCATAGAGACCCATAGAGACCATAGAGACCCATAGAGACCATAGAGACCATAGAGACCATAGAGACCCATAGAGACCCATAGAGACCATAGAGACCCATAGAGACCCATAGAGACCATAGAGACCATAGAGACCATAGAGACCACAGAGACCATAGAGACCATAGAGACCATAGAGACCATAGAGACCATAGAGACCATAGAGACCCATAGAGACCATAGAGACCATAGAGACCCATAGAGAGACCATAGAGACCATAGAGACCCATAGAGACCATAGAGACCATAGAGACCATAGAGAGACCATAGAGACCCATAGAGACCATAGAGACCATAGAGACCATAGAGACCAGAGAGACCATAGAGACCATAGAGACCCATAGAGACCATAGAGACCATAGAGACCATAGAGACCATAGAGACCATAGAGACCAGAGACCATAGAGACCATAGAGACCCATAGAGACCCATAGAGACCCATAGAGACCATAGAGACCATAGAGACCATAGAGACCATCGAGACCCTTAGAGACCATAGAGACCATAGAGACCATAGAGAGACCATAGAGACCATAGAGACCATAGAGACCATAGAGACCCATAGAGACCATAGAGACCCTTAGAGACCCATAGAGACCATAGAGACCATAGAGACCATAGAGAGACCATAGAGACCATAGAGACCATAGAGACCCATAGAGACCATAGAGACCATAGAGACCATAGAGACCCATAGAGACCATAGAGACCATAGAGATCATAGAGAGACCATAGAGACCCATAGAGACCATAGAGACCATAGAGACCATAGAGACCATAGAGACCCATAGAGACCATAGAGACCATAGAGAGACCATAGAGACCATAGAGACCATAGAGACCATAGAGACCATAGAGAGACCATAGAGACCATAGAGACCATAGAGACCATAGAGACCATAGAGACCCATAGAGACCATAGAGACCATAGAGACCAGAGAGACCCATAGAGACCCATAGAGACCCATAGAGACCATAGAGACCATAGAGACCATAGAGACCATAGAGACCCATAGAGACCATAGAGACCATAGAGACCATAGAGACCATAGAGACCATAGAGACCCATAGAGACCATAGAGACCATAGAGACCATAGAGACCATAGAGACCAGAGAGACCATAGAGACCATAGAGACCCATAGAGACCATAGAGACCATAGAGACCCATAGAGACCATAGAGACCATAGAGACCATAGAGACCATAGAGACCCATAGAGACCACAGAGACCACAGAGACCATAGAGACCATAGAGACCATAGAGACCATAGAGACCATAGAGACTATAGAGACCCATAGAGACCACAGAGACCATAGAGACCATAGAGACCATAGAGACCATAGAGACCCATAGAGACCATAGAGACCATAGAGAGCCATAGAGACCATAGAGACCATAGAGACCATAGAGACCATAGAGACCATAGAGACCATAGAGACCATAGAGACCCATAGAGACCATAGAGACCATAGAGACCATAGAGAGACCATAGAGACCATAGAGACCATAGAGACCCATAGAGACCATAGAGACCATAGAGACCATAGAGACCGATAGAGACCATAGAGTCCATAGAGACCATAGAGACCATAGAGAGCCATAGAGACCATAGAGACCATAGAGACCCATAGAGACCACAGAGACCATAGAGACCATAGAGACCGATAGAGACCATAGAGTCCATAGAGACCATAGAGACCATAGAGAGCCATAGAGACCATAGAGACCATAGAGACCCATAGAGACCACAGAGACCATAGAGACCATAGAGACCATAGAGACCATAGAGACCATAGAGAGCCATAGAGACCATAGAGACCATAGAGACCCATAGAGACCATAGAGACCATAGAGACCATAGAGAGACCATAGAGACCCATAGAGACCATAGAGACCATAGAGACCCATAGAGACCATAGAGACCATAGAGACCATAGAGAGACCATAGAGACCCATAGAGACCATAGAGACCATAGAGACCATAGAGACCAGAGAGACCATAGAGACCATAGAGACCCATAGAGACCATAGAGACCATAGAGACCATAGAGACCATAGAGACCATAGAGACCATAGAGACCATAGAGACCAGAGACCATAGAGACCAGAGACCATAGAGACCATAGAGACCCATAGAGACCATAGAGACCATAGAGAGACCATAGAGACCATAGAGACCATAGAGACCATAGAGACCCATAGAGACCATAGAGACCCTTAGAGACCCATAGAGACCATAGAGACCATAGAGACCATAGAGAGACCATAGAGACCATAGAGACCATAGAGACCCATAGAGACCATAGAGACCATAGAGACCATAGAGACCCATAGAGAGCATAGAGACCATAGAGACCATAGAGACCATAGAGACCCATAGAGAGCATAGAGACCCATAGAGACCATAGAGACCATAGAGACCATAGAGACCATAGAGACCCATAGAGACCATAGAGACCATAGAGACCATAGAGACCATAGAGACCATAGAGACCATAGAGACCATAGAGAGACCATAGAGACCATAGAGACCATAGAGACCATAGAGACCATAGAGACCCATAGAGACCATAGAGACCATAGAGACCAGAGAGACCCATAGAGACCCATAGAGACCCATAGAGACCATAGAGACCATAGAGACCCATAGAGACCATAGAGACCATAGAGACCATAGAGACCATAGAGACCATAGAGACCCATAGAGACCATAGAGACCATAGAGACCATAGAGACCATAGAGACCCATAGAGACCATAGAGACCATAGAGACCATAGAGACCATAGAGACCAGAGAGACCATAGAGACCATAGAGACCCATAGAGACCATAGAGACCATAGAGACCCATAGAGACCATAGAGACCATAGAGACCATAGAGACCATAGAGACCATAGAGACCCATAGAGACCACAGAGACCACAGAGACCATAGAGACCATAGAGACCATAGAGACCATAGAGACCATAGAGACTATAGAGACCCATAGAGACCACAGAGACCATAGAGACCATAGAGACCATAGAGACCCATAGAGACCATAGAGACCATAGAGAGCCATAGAGACCATAGAGACCATAGAGACCATAGAGACCATAGAGACCATAGAGACCATAGAGAGACCATAGAGACCATAGAGACCATAGAGACCATAGAGACCATAGAGACCATAGAGACCATAGAGACCAGAGACCATAGAGACCAGAGACCATAGAGACCATAGAGACCCATAGAGACCATAGAGACCATAGAGAGACCATAGAGACCATAGAGACCATAGAGACCATAGAGACCCATAGAGACCATAGAGACCCTTAGAGACCCATAGAGACCATAGAGACCATAGAGACCATAGAGAGACCATAGAGACCATAGAGACCATAGAGACCCATAGAGACCATAGAGACCATAGAGACCATAGAGACCCATAGAGAGCATAGAGACCATAGAGACCATAGAGACCATAGAGACCCATAGAGAGCATAGAGACCCATAGAGACCATAGAGACCATAGAGACCATAGAGACCATAGAGACCCATAGAGACCATAGAGACCATAGAGACCATAGAGACCATAGAGACCATAGAGACCATAGAGACCATAGAGAGACCATAGAGACCATAGAGACCATAGAGACCATAGAGACCATAGAGACCCATAGAGACCATAGAGACCATAGAGACCAGAGAGACCCATAGAGACCCATAGAGACCCATAGAGACCATAGAGACCATAGAGACCCATAGAGACCATAGAGACCATAGAGACCATAGAGACCATAGAGACCATAGAGACCCATAGAGACCATAGAGACCATAGAGACCATAGAGACCATAGAGACCCATAGAGACCATAGAGACCATAGAGACCATAGAGACCATAGAGACCAGAGAGACCATAGAGACCATAGAGACCCATAGAGACCATAGAGACCATAGAGACCCATAGAGACCATAGAGACCATAGAGACCATAGAGACCATAGAGACCATAGAGACCCATAGAGACCACAGAGACCACAGAGACCATAGAGACCATAGAGACCATAGAGACCATAGAGACCATAGAGACTATAGAGACCCATAGAGACCACAGAGACCATAGAGACCATAGAGACCATAGAGACCCATAGAGACCATAGAGACCATAGAGAGCCATAGAGACCATAGAGACCATAGAGACCATAGAGACCATAGAGACCATAGAGACCATAGAGAGACCATAGAGACCATAGAGACCATAGAGACCATAGAGAGCCATAGGGACCATAGAGACCATAGAGAGCCATAGAGACCATAGAGACCATAGAAACCATTAGAGACCAACAGAGACCCATAGAGAGAGACCGTAGAGACCCACAGAGACCATAGGGACCATAGAGACCATAGAGACCATAGAGACCCAGAGAGACCAATAGGGACCCATAGAGACCATAGAGACCATAGAGACCCAGAGAGACCAATAGGGACCCATAGAGACCCACAGAGACCACATAGAAACAATAGAGACCAGAGAGAGACCACTGAGACCAGAGAGACCCAGAGACCCAGAGAGACCCAGAGAGACCTATAGGGACCCATAGAGACCACAGAGAGACCATAGAGAGCCATAGGGACCATAGAGACCATAGAGACCATAGAGACCATAGAGACCCATAGAGACCATAGAGACCATAGAGACCATAGAGACCGATAGAGACCATAGAGACCATAGAGACCATAGAGACCCAGAGAGACCATAGAGACCATAGAGACCATAGAGACCCATAGAGACCCATAGAGACCCATAGAGACCATAGAGACCGATAGAGACCCATAGAGACCATAGAGACCATAGAGACCATAGAGACCCATAGAGACCCATAGAGACCATAGAGACCATAGAGACCCATAGAGACCATAGAGACCCATAGAGACCATAGAGACCATAGAGACCCATAGAGACCATAGAGACCATAGAGACCATAGAGACCATAGAGACCCATAGAGACCCATAGGGACCCATAGAGACCATAGAGACCATAGAGACCCATAGAGACCACAGAGACCACAGAGACCCATAGAGACCATAGAGACCATAGAGACCCATAGAGACCATAGAGACCATAGAGACCCATAGAGACCCATAGAGACCATAGCGACCCATAGAGACCATAGAGACCATAGAGACCCATAGAGACCATAGAGACCATAGAGACCATAGAGACCCATAGAGACCATAGAGACCATAGAGACCATAGAGACCATAGAGACCCATAGAGACCCATAGAGACCACAGAGACCATAGAGAGACCATAGAGACCATAGAGACCATAGAGACCATAGAGACCCATAGAGACCATAGAGACCATAGAGACCATAGAGACCCATAGAGACCATAGAGACCAGAGAGAGACCATAGAGACCATAGAGACCCATAGAGACCCATAGAGACCATAGAGACCATAGAGACCATAGAGACCATAGAGAGACCATAGAGACCCATAGAGACCATAGAGACCATAGAGACCCATAGAGACCATAGAGACCATAGAGACCATAGAGACCATAGAGACCATAGAGACCATAGAGAGACCATAGAGACCCATAGAGACCATAGAGACCATAGAGACCATAGAGAGACCATAGAGACCATAGAGACCCATAGAGACCATAGAGACCATAGAGACCATAGAGACCATAGAGACCATAGAGACCATAGAGACCATAGAGACCATAGAGACCCATAGGGACCCCCCCGCCCCGTCTCCCCCCCCCCCCCGGGGGCCGTATGAGCCCCGTAACGCCCGGCAGCGCCCCCCTCGCCCCCACCTGGGCGCGTTTGAGGCCCAGGGCCTCCTTGTCCCTCGCGGCGCGGCTCTCGCCGGCGCAGAGCTGCAGCTCCCTCAGGCGCAGCTGCGCGTGCTCGCCCTGCGCACGCAGGTCCTCCGCCAGCTGCGCCGCCTCCACCGCCTCGGCAGGGACCCCCCGGGGTCAGCACCCCCGAAACAGCACCCGGGGGACCCCCAAACAGCACCCAGGGACCCCCCGGGGTCAGCACCCCCAAACAGCACCCGGGGGACCCCCAAAACAGCACCCGGGGGACCCCCAAACAGCACCCAGGGACCCCCCGGGGTCAGCACCCCCGAAACAGCACCCGGGGGACCCCCAAACAGCACCCAGGGACCCTCAAAGAGCACCCGGGGACCCCCCGGGGTCAGCACCCCCGAAACAGCACCCGGGGACCCCAAACAGCACCCAGGGACCCCCAAACAGCACCCAGGGACCCCCAAACAGCACCCAGGGACCCCCCCCAGGGCGTCAGCACCCCCAAAACAGCACCCGGGGACCCCAAAACAGCACCCAGGGACCCCCCGGGGTAGCACCCCGAAACAGCACCCAGGGACCCCGAAACAGCACCCGGGGGACCCCCCCAGGGCGTCAGCACCCCCAAAACAGCACCCGGGGGACCCCAAAACAGCACCCAGGGACCCCCAAAGACCACCCAGGGACCCCAAAACAGCACCCAGGGGACCCCCCCCGGGGTGAGCACCCCCAAACAGCACCCAGGGACCCCAAAACAGCACCCAGGGACCCCCAAACAGCACCCAGGGACCCCCCCGGGGTCAGCACCCCCAAAACAGCACCCAGGGACCCCCAAACAGCACCCAGGGACCCCCCGGGGTCAGCACCCCCAAACAGCACCTGGGGACCCCCAAACAGCACACAGGGACCCCAAAAGACCACCCAGGGACCCCAAACAGCACCCAGGGACCCCCGAAATAGCACCCAGGGACCCCAAAACAGCACCCGGGGACCCCCAAAGACCACCCAGGGACCCCAAAACAGCACCCGGGGACCCCAAAACAGCACCCGGGGACCCCCAAAGACCACCCGGGGACCCCAAAACAGCACCCGGGGACCCCAAAACAGCACCCATGGACCCCCCGGGGTCAGCACCCCAAAACAGCACCCGGGGGACCCCAAAACAGCACCCGGGGACCCCCAAAGACCACCCAGGGACCCCAAAACAGCACCCAGGGGACCCCCCCCGGGGTGAGCACCCCCAAACAGCACCCAGGGACCCCAAAACAGCACCCGGGGGACCCCAAAACAGCACCCGGGGACCCCCCGGGGTCAGCACCCCCAAAACAGCACCCAGGGACCCCCAAAACAGCACCCGGGGACCCCATTACAGCACCCAGGGACCCCCAAAGACCACCCGGGGACCCCAAAACAGCACCCGGGGACCCCAAAACAGCACCCAGGGACCCCCCGGGGTAGCACCCCGAAACAGCACCCAGGGACCCCAAAACAGCACCCGGGGACCCCAAACAGCACCCGGGGGACCCGAAACAGCACCCGGGGACCCCCAAAGACCACCCAGGGAAACCCCCCAGGATCAGCACCCCAAAACAGCACCTGGGGGACCCCGAAACAGCACCCGGGGACCCCCAAACAGCACCCAGGGACCCCCCAGGATCAGCACCCCAAAACAGCACCTGGGGGACCCCGAAACAGCACCCAGGGACCCCCAAACAGCACCCAGGGACCCCCAAAACAGCACCCAGGGACCCCCAAAGACCACCCAGGGACCCCAAAACAGCACCCAGGGGACCCCCCCCGGGGTGAGCACCCCCAAAACAGCACCCGGGGACCCCAAACAGCACCCGGGGGACCCCTCCAGGGCGTCAGCACCCCCAAAACAGCACCCGGGGACCCCAAAACAGCACCCAGGGACCCCAAACAGCACCCGGGGGACCCCCAAAGACCACCCAGGGAACCCCTGGGGTCAGCACCCCCAAACAGCACCCAGGGGACCCCAAAGACCACCCAGGGACCCCCAAACAGCACCCAGGGACCCCAAAACAGTACCCGGGGACCCCCAAAGACCACCCAGGGAACCCCCAAAATACCACCCAGGGACCCCCTGGGGTCAGCACCCCCAAAACAGCACCCGAGGACCCCAAAACAGCACCCGGGGACCCCAAACAGCACCCAGGGACCCCCAAACAGCACCCGGGGACCCCCAAAGACCACCCAGGGAAACCCCCCAGGATCAGCACCCCAAAACAGCACCCAGGGACCCCAAAGACCACCCAGGGACCCCCCGGGGTCAGCACCCCCAAACAGCACCCGGGGGACCCCCAAAACAGCACCCAGGGGACCCCCAAAGAGCACCCAGGGACCCCAAAACAGCACCCATGGACCCCCCGGGGTCAGCACCCCCAAAACAGCACCCGGGGACCCCGAAACAGCACCCAGGGACCCTCAAAGACCACCCAGGGACCCCCAAAATAGCACCCAGGGGACCCTCCCCAAATCCCCAGGTGACCCCAAGTGACCCAGGTGACCCAGGTGACCCCAAACCCACCCAGATGACCCCAGGTGACCCAGGTGACCCCCAGGTGACCCAGGTGACCCCCAGGTGACCCCAAACCCCCTCAGGTGACCCCAGGTGAGCCCAACCCCCCCAGGTGACCCCAAACCCCCAGGTGACCCAGGTGACCCCAAACCCACTCAGGTGACCCCAAACCCACCCAGATGACCCCAGGTGACCCAGGTGACCCCCAGGTGACCCCAGGTGACCCCAAATCCCCTCAGGTGACCCCAGGTGAGCCCAACCCCCCCAGGTGACCCCAGGTGACCCCAGGTGACCCCGGTGACCCCCAGGTGACCCAGGTGACCCAGGTGACCCAGGTGACCCCAGGTGACCCCAAACCCCCCAGGTGACCCCCAGGTGACCCCAGGTGACCCCCAGGTGACCCCAAACCCACCCAGGTGACCCCAAACCCACCCAAATGACCCCAGGTGACCCAGGTGACCGCAATCCCCCCAGGTGACCCCAGGTGACCCCAAACCCACCCAGATGACCCCAGGTGACCCAGGTGACCCCAGGTGACCCCCAGGTGACCCCAAACCCCCCCAGGTGACCCCAAACCCACCCAGATGACCCCAGGTGACCCAGGTGACCGCAACCCCCCCAGGTGACCCCAGGTGACCCAGGTGAACCCCAGGTGAGCCCAACCCCCCCAGGTGACCCCCAGGTGACCCAGGTGACCCCAAACCCAACCAAATGAGCCCAGGTGACCCAGGTGACCCCCACGTGACCCAGGTGACCCCAGATGACCCAGGTGACCCCAGGTGACCCCAGGTGAGCCCAACCCCCCCAGGTGACCCAGGTGACCCCAAACCCACCCAGATGACCCCAGGAGACCCAGGTGACCCCCAGGTGACCCAGGTGACTCCAGGTGAGCCCAAACCCCCCAGGTGACCCAGGTGACCCCAAACCCACCCAGGTGACCCCAGGTGACCCAGGTGACCCCCAGGTGACCCAGGTGACCCCAGATGACCCCAAACCCCCCAGGTGACCCAGGTGACCCAGGTGAACCCCAGGTGACCCAGGTGACCCCAGATGACCCCAGGTGACCCAGGTGACCCCCAGGTGACCCAGGTGACCCCAGGTGACCCCCAGGTGATCCCCAGGTGACCCAGGTGACCCCCAGGTGACCCAGGTGAACCCCAGGTGACCCCAACCCCACCCAGATGACCCCAGGTGACCCCAGGTGACCCAGGTGACCCCAAGCGACCCAGGTGACCCAGGTGACCCCAAACCCACCGAGATGACCCCAGGTGACCCCAGGTGACCCCAGGTGACCCAGGTGACCCCAAACCCCCCAGGTGAGCCCAGGTGACACCAGGTGACCCCAGATAACCCAGGTGACCCCAAACCCACCCAGATGACCCCAGGTGACCCCAGGTGAGCCCAACCCCCCCAGGTGACCCCAAACCCACCCAGGTGACCCCAAACCCACCCAAATGACCCCAGGTGACCCAGGTGACCCCCAGGTGGCCCCGGTGACCCCCAGGTGACCCCCAGGTGACCCCCAGGTGACCCCAAGTGACCCAGATGACCCCAGGTGACCCAGGTGACCCCAGGTGAGCCCAACCCCCCCAGGTGACCCCCAGGTGACCCAGGTGACCGCAACCGCCCCCAGGTGACCCCCAGGTGAGCCCAGGTGACCCAGGTGACCCCAGATGACCCAGGTGACCCCCAGGTGACCCCCAGGTGACCCCAAACCCCCCAGGGGCCCCGCAGGTGAGCCCAGGTGACCCAGGTGACCCCCAGGTGACCCCAAGTGACCCAGGTGACCCCCAGGTGACCCCCAGGTGACCCCCAGGTGACCCGAAACCCACCCAGGTGACCCCAAACCCACCCAGATGACCCCAGGTGACCCAGGTGACCCCAGGTGACCCCAAATCCCCTCAGGTGACCCCAGGTGAGCCCAACCCCCCCAGGTGACCCCAGGTGACCCAGGTGACCCCAACCCCCCCAGGTGACCCCAAACTCACCCAGATGTCCCCAGGTGACCGAGGTGACCCCAGGTGACCCCAGGTGAGCCCAACCCCCCCAGGTGAACCCCAGGTGAGCCCAGGTGAACCCCAGGTGACCCCAAACCCCCCAGGTGAGTCAGGTGACCCCAACCCCACCCAGATGACCCCAGGTGAACCAGGTGACCCCAGGTGACCCAGGTGACCCCAGGTGACCCCAAATCCCCTCAGGTGACCCCAGGAGAGCCCAACACCCCCAGGTGACCCCAGGTGACCCCAGGTGACCCCGGTGACCCCCAGGTGACCCCCAGGTGACCCAGGTGACCCCAAACCCACCCAGGTGACCCCAGGTGACCGCAACCTCCCCAGGTGACCCAGGTGACCCCAAACCCACCCAGATGACCCCAGGTGACCCCAAACCCACCCAGGTGAGCCCAGGTGACCCAGGTGACCCAGGTGACCCAGGTGACCCAGGTGACCGCAACCCCCCCAGGTGACCCCAGGTGAGCCCAGGTGACCCCGGTGACCCCAGGTGACCCAGGTGACCCCAGGTGACCCAGGTGACCCCAGGTGACCCCAAATCCCCTCAGGTGACCCCAGGTGACCCAGGTGACCCCCAGGTGACCCCAGGTGACCCCAGGTGACCCCAAATCCCCTCAGGTGACCCCAGGTGACCCAGGTGACCCCCAGGTGACCCCAGGTGACCCCAGGTGACCCCAAATCCCCTCAGGTGACCCCAGGTGAGCCCAACCCCCCCAGGTGACCCCAGATGACCCAGGTGACCCCAGGTGACCCCAAACCCCCCAGGTGACCCCAGGTGACCCAGGTGACCCCCAGGTGACCCCAAATCCCCTCAGGTGACCCCAGGTGAGCCCAACCCCCCCAGGTGACCCCAGGTGACCCCCAGGTGACCCCCAGGTGACCCAGGTGACCCCAAGCGACCCAGGTGACCCAGGTGACCCCAAACCCACCCAGATGACCCCAGGTGACCCAGGTGACCCCAGGTGAGCCCAACCCCCCCCAGGTGACCCAGGTGACCCCAAACCCACCCAGATGACCCCAGGTGACCCCAAACCCACCCAGGTGAGCCCAGGTGACCCAGGTGACCGCAACCCCCCCAGGTGACCCCAGGTGAGCCCAGGTGAACCCAAATCCTCTCAGGTGACCCCAGGTGACCCCAGGTGACCCCGGTGACCCCAGGTGACCCAGGTGACCCCAAACCCACCCAGATGACCCCAGGTGACCCAGGTGACCCCAGGTGAGCCCAGGTGAGCCCAACCCCCCCAGGTGACCCAGGTGACCCCAAACCCACCCAGGTGAGCCCAGGTGACCCCCAGGTGACCCAGGTGACCGCAACCCCCCCAGGTGAGCCCAGGTGACCCCAAATCCCCTCAGGTGACCCCAGGTGACCCAGGTGACCCCCAGGTGACCCCAGATGACCCCAGGTGACCCCAGGTGACCCCAGATGACCCCTGGTGACCCAAGGTGACCCCCAGGTGACCCAGGTGACCGCAACCCCCCCAGGTGAGCCCAGGTGAGCCCAGGTGACCCCAAATCCCCTCAGGTGACCCCAGGTGACCCCAGATGACCCCAGGTGACCCCAGGTGACCCCAGGTGAGCCCAGGTGAGCCCAGGTGACCCCAAATCCCCTCAGGTGACCCCAGGTGACCCCAGGTGACCCCAGGTGACCCAGGTGACCCCCAGGTGACCCAGGTGACCCCCAGGTGACCCCACCTTCCTCTTGTTGAGCTCCAGGGCCTGGGAGCGCAGCGCCAGCTCCTTCTCGACGGCCGCCAGGTTGCTCTGCAGCCCCCGCTCCTTCTCCTCCAGCTTCTGGACCACCAGGAGCTGAGCGTCCACCTGGGCCACCGGGCACCTGGTGACACCTGGGCCACCCCCCCAGGGCCCCTCCCACCACCCCAACCTCCTCCTGGAGCTCCTGGAGCTCCTCAAGCACCTGGGGACCTCCTGGACCTTCATCTTGAGAACCTCTTCCACCACCTCAACCTTCTCCTGGAGCACCTGGAGCTCCTCAAGCACCTGGGGACCTCCTGGACCTTCATCTTGAGAACCTCTTCCACCACCTCAACCTCCTCCAGGAGCACCTGGAGCTCCTCAAACACCTGGGGACCTCCTGGACCTTCATTTTCAGAACCATTTCCACCACCTCAACCTTCACCAGGAGCACCTGGAGCTCCTCAAACACCTGGAGCCCACCTGGACCTTGATCTTGAGAACCTGTTCCACCACCTCAACCTCCTCCAGGAGCACCTGGAGCTCCACAAACACCTGGGGACCTCCTGGACCTTGATCTTGAGAACCTCTTCCACCACCTCAACCTCCTCCTGGAGCTCCTCAAGCACCTGGATCACACCTGGAGCTCCTCAAACACCTGGGGACCTCCTGGACCTTCATCTTCAGAACCTCTTCCACCACCTCAACCTTCTCCTGAAGCACCTGGAGCTCCTCAAACACCTGGAGCCCACCTGGACCTTCACCTTCAGAACCTCTTCGAGCACCTCAACCTCCTCCTGGAGCACCTGGAGCTCCTCAAGCACCTGGGGACCTCCTGGACCTTCACCTTCAGAACCTCTTCCACCACCTCAACCTACTCCTGGAGCTCCTCAAACACCTGGAGCCCAACTGGACCTTCACCTTCAGAACCTCTTCGAGCACCTCAACCTCCTCCTGGAGCACCTGGAGCTCCTCAAGCACCTGGGGACCTCCTGGACCTTCATCTTCAGAACCATTTCCACCCCCTCAACGTTCTCCAGGAGCTCCTCAAACACCTGGATCACACCTGGACCTTGATCTTGAGAACCTCTTCCACCACCTCAACCTCCTCCAGGAGCACCTGGAGCTCCTCAAACACCTGGGGACCTCCTGGACCTTCATCTTCAGAACCTCTTCCACCACATCAACCTTCTCCAGGAGCTCCTCAAGCACCTGGATCACACCTGGAGCTCTTCAAGCACCTGGGGACCTCCTGGACCTCGAGGTTCAGAACCTGTTCCACCACCTCAACCTTCTCCTGGAGCTCCTCAAACACCTGGAGCCCACCTGGACCTTCATCTTCAGAACCTGCTCCACCACCTCAACCTTCTCCAGGAGCACCTGGAGCTCCTCAAGCACCTGGGGACCACCTGGACCTTCACCTTCAGAACCTGTTCCACCACCTCAACCTCCTCCAGGAGCACCTGGAGCTCCTCAAGCACCTGGGGACCTCCTGGACCTTCATCTTGAGAACCTGTTCCATCAAATCAACCTCCTCCAGGAGCTCCTCAAACACCTGGATCACACCTGGAGCTCCTCAAACACCTGGGGACCTCCTGGACCTTCACCTTCAGAACCTCTTCCACCACCTCAACCTTCTCCAGGAGCACCTGGAGCTCCTCAAACACCTGGGGACCTCCTGGACCTCGAGGTTCAGAACCTCTTCCACCACCTCAACCTCCTCCAGGAGCACCTGGAGCTCCACAAACACCTGGGGACCTCCTGGACCTTCATCTTCAGAACCTCTTCCACCACCTCAACCTTCTCCAGGAGCTCCTCAAGCACCTGGATCACACCTGGAGCTCTTCAAGCACCTGGGGACCTCCTGGACCTTCATCTTCAGAACCTGTTCCATCACCTCAACCTTCACCAGGAGCTCCTCAAGCACCTGGATCACACCTGGAGCTCTTCAAGCACCTGGGGACCTCCTGGACCTCGAGGTTCAGAACCTGTTCCACCACCTCAACCTTCTCCTGGAGCTCCTCAAACACCTGGAGCCCACCTGGACCTTCATCTTGAGAACCTTCTCCACCACCTCAACCTTCTCCAGGAGCACCTGGAGCTCCTCAAACACCTGGGGACCTCCTGGACCTTCATCTTCAGAACCTGTTCCACCTCCTCAACATTCTCCAGGAGCTCCTCAAACACCTGGAGCCCACCTGGACCATGATCTTGAGAACCTCTTCCACCACCTCAACCTTCTCCAGGAGCTCCTCAAACACCTGGAGCCAACCTGGAGCTGCTCAAACACCTGGGGACCTCCTGGACCTTCACCTTGAGAACCTCTTCCACCACCTCAACCTTCTCCAGGAGCACCTGGAGCTCCTCAAACACCTGGGGACCTCCTGGACCTTCATCTTCAGAACCTCTTCCACCACCTCAACCTTCTCCTGGAGCTCCTCAAGCACCTGGATCACACCTGGAGATCCTCAAACACCTGGAGACCTCCTGGACCTCGAGGTTCAGAACCTCTTCCACCACCTCAACCTTCTCCAGGAGCTCCTCAAGCACCTGGATCACACCTGGAGCTCTTCAAACACCTGGGGACCTCCTGGACCTTCACCTGGAGAACCTCTTCCACCACCTCAACCTTCTCCAGGAGCTCCTCAAACACCTGGATCACACCTGGAGCTCCTCAAACACCTGGGGACCTCCTGGACCTTCACCTTCAGAACCTCTTCCACCACCTCCACCTTCTCCAGGAGCACCTGGAGCTCCTCAAGCACCTGGAGCCCACCTGGACCTTCACCTTGAGAACCTGTTCCACCACTTCAACCTTCTCCAGGAGCTCCTCAAACACCTGGAGCCCACCTGGACCTTCATCTTCAGAACCTGTTCCATCAAATCAACCTCCTCCAGGAGCACCTGGAGCTCCACAAACACCTGGGGACCTCCTGGACCCCGAGGTTCAGAACCTGTTCCACCACCTCAACCTTCTCCTGGAGCTCCTCAAGCACCTGGGGACCACCTGGACCTTCATCTTGAGAACCTCTTCCACCACCTCAACCTCCTCCTGGAGCACCTGGAGCTCCTCAAGCACCTGGGGACCTCCTGGACCTCGAGGTTCAGAACCTGTTCCATCACCTCAACCACCTCCAGGAGCACCTGGAGGTCCTCAAACACCTGGGGACCTCCTGGACCTTCATCTTCAGAACCTGTTCCATCACCTCAACCTTCACCAGGAACTCCTCAAACACCTGGGGACCACCTGGACCTTCATCTTGAGAACCTCTTCCACCACCTCAACCTTCTCCAGGAGCTCCTCAAGCACCTGGATCACACCTGGAGATCCACAAACACCTGGGGACCTCCTGGACCTTCACCTTGAGAACCTCTTCCACCACCTCAACCTCCTCCTGGAGCACCTGGAGCTCCTCAAACACCTGGGGACCTCCTGGACCTTCATCTTCAGAACCTGTTCCATCACCTCAACCTTCACCAGGAGCTCCTCAAACACCTGGAGCCCACCTGGACCTTGATCTTGAGAACCTCTTCCACCACCTCAACCTCCTCCAGGAGCACCTGGAGCTCCTCAAACACCTGGAGCCCACCTGGACCTTCACCTTCAGAACCTGTTCCACCACCTCAACCTCCTCCAGGAGCTCCTCAAACACCTGGAGCCCACCTGGAGCTCCTCAAGCACCTGGGGACCTCCTGGACCTTCATCTTGAGAACCTCTTCCACCACCTCAACCTCCTCCAGGAGCACCTGGAGCTCCTCAAACACCTGGGGACCTCCTGGACCTTCATCTTCAGAACCTCTTCCACCACATCAACCTTCTCCAGGAGCTCCTCAAACACCTGGATCACACCTGGAGCTCTTCAAGCACCTGGGGACCTCCTGGACCTCGAGGTTCAGAACCTGTTCCACCTCCTCAACCTTCTCCAGGAGCTCCTCAAACACCTGGAGCCCACCTGGACCTTGATCTTGAGAACCTCTTCCACCACCTCAACCTTCTCCAGGAGCACCTGGAGCTCCTCAAGCACCTGGGGACCTCCTGGACCTTCACCTTCAGAACCTCTTCCACCACCTCAACCTCCTCCAGGAGCACCTGGAGCTCCTCAAACACATGGGGACCTCCTGGACCTTCACCTTGAGAACCTCTTCCACCACCTCAACCTTCTCCAGGAGCTCCTCAAGCACCTGGATCACACCTGGAGCTCCTCAAACACCTGGGGACCTCCTGGAGATTCATCTTGAGAACCTCTTCCACCACCTCAACCTCCTCCTGGAGCTCCTCAAACACCTGGATCACACCTGGAGCTCTTCAAGCACCTGGGGACCTCCTGGACCTTCATCTTGAGAACCTCTTCCACCACCTCAACCTCCTCCAGGAGCTCCTGGAGCTCCTCAAGCACCTGGAGCCCACCTGGACCTTCATCTTCAGAACCTCTTCCACCACCTCAACCTTCTCCAGGAGCACCTGGAGCTCCTCAAACACCTGGGGACCTCCTGGACCTTCACCTTGAGAACCTCTTCCACCACCTCAACCTCCTCCAGGAGCACCTGGAGCTCCTCAAACACCTGGGGACCTCCTGGACCTTCATCTTCAGAACCTGCTCCACCACCTCCACCACCTCCAGGTCCTCCAGGACCTCCTCAAACACCTCTTTCCCACCCAAACCTTCTCCCTAAGGACCTGTCCCACCACCTCCAGGTCCTCCAGGTCCTCCAGGACCTCCTCAAAGACCTCTTTCCCACCCAAACCTTCACCCTAAGGACCTGTCCCACCACCTCCAGGTCCTCCAGGACCTCCAGGACCTCCTCAAACACCTCTTTCCCACCCAAACCTTCACCCTAAGGACCTGTCCCACCTCCTCCAGGTCCTCCAGGACCTCCTCAAACACCTCTTTCCCCCCCAAACCTTCACCCTAAGGACCTCCTCAACCACCTCCAGGTCCTCCAGGACCTCCAGGACCTCCTCAAACACCTCTTTCCCACCCAAACCTTCACCCTAAGGACCTGTCCCACCACCTCCAGGACCTCCAGGACCTCCAGGACCTCCTCAAACACCTCTTTTCCACCCAAACCTTCACCCTAAGGACCTGTCCCACCACCTCCAGGTCCTCCAGGACCTCCAGGACCTCCTCAAACACCTCTTTCCCACCCAAACCTTCACCCTAAGGACCTGTCCCACCACCTCCAGGTCCTCCAGGTCCTCCAGGACCTCCTCAAACACCTCTTTCCCACCCAAACCTTCACCCTAAGGACCTGTCCCACCTCCTCCACCACCTCCAGGACCTCCAGGACCTCCTCAAACACCTCTTTCCCACCCAAACCTTCTCCCTAAGGTCCTGTCCCACCTCCTCCAGGTCCTCCAGGTCCTCCAGGGCCTCCTCAAACACCTCTTTCCCACCCAAACCTTCACTCTAAGGACCTGTCCCACCTCCTCCAGGTCCTCCAGGTCCTCCAGGACCTCCTCAAACACCTCTTTCCCACCCAAACCTTCACCCTAAGGACCTGTCCCACCACCTCCAGGTCCTCCAGGTCCTCCAGGACCTCCTCAAACACCTCTTTCCCACCCAAACCTTCACCCTAAGGACCTGTCCCACCACCTCCACCACCTCCAGGTCCTCCAGGACCTCCTCAAACACCTCTTTCCCACCCAAACCTTCACCCTAAGGACCTGTCCCACCACCTCCAGGTCCTCCAGGACCTCCTCAAACACCTCTTTCCCCCCCAAACCTTCACCCTAAGGACCTCCTCAACCACCTCCAGTTCCTCCAGGACCTCCAGGACCTCCTCAAACACCTCTTTCCCACCCAAACCTTCACCCTAAGGACCTGTCCCACCTCCTCCAGGTCCTCCAGGTCCTCCAGGTCCTCCAGGTCCTCCTCAAACACCTCTTTCCCACCCAAACCTTCACCCTAAGGACCTGTCCCACCTCCTCCAGGTCCTCCAGGTCCTCCAGGACCTCCTCAAACACCTCTTTCCCACCCAAACCTTCACCCTAAGGACCTGTCCCACCTCCTCCAGGTCCTCCAGGACCTCCAGGACCTCCTCAAACACCTCTTTCCCACCCCAACCTTCACCCTAAGGACCTGTCCCACCACCTCCAGGTCCTCCAGGACCTCCAGGACCTCCTCAAACACCTCTTTCCCACCCAAACCTTCTCCCTAAGGACCTCTTCCACCTCCTCCACCACCTCCAGGTCCTCCAGGACCTCCTCAAACACCTCTTTCCCACCCAAACCTTCACCCTAAGGACCTCCTCAACCACCTCCAGGTCCTCCAGGTCCTCCAGGACCTCCTCAAACACCTCTTTCCCACCCAAACCTTCACCCTAAGGACCTGTCCCACCACCTCCAGGTCCTCCAGGACCTCCTCAAACACCTCTTTCCCACCCAAACCTTCACCCTAAGGACCTGTCCCACCACCTCCAGGTCCTCCAGGTCCTCCAGGACCTCCTCAAACACCTCTTTCCCACCCAAACCTTCACCCTAAGGACCTGTCCCACCACCTCCAGGTCCTCCAGGACCTCCTCAAACACCTCTTTCCCACCCAAACCTCCACCCTAAGGACCTGTCCCACCTCCTCCAGGTCCTCCAGGACCTCCAGGACCTCCTCAAACACCTCTTTCCCACCCAAACCTTCTCCCTAAGGACCTCTTCCACCTCCTCCGCCACCTCCAGGTCCTCCAGGTCCTCCAGGACCTCCTCAAACACCTCTTTCCCCCCCAAACCTTCACCCTAAGGACCTCCTCCACCTCCTCCAGGTCCTCCAGGTCCTCCAGGACCTCCTCAAACACCTCTTTTCCACCCAAACCTTCACCCTAAGGACCTGTCCCACCTCCTCCAGGTCCTCCAGGACCTCCAGGACCTCCTCAAACACCTCTTTCCCCCCCAAACCTTCACCCTAAGGACCTGTCCCACCACCTCCAGGTCCTCCAGGTCCTCCAGGACCTCCTCAAACACCTCTTTCCCCCCCAAACCTTCACCCTAAGGACCTGTCCCACCACCTCCAGGTCCTCCAGGTCCTCCAGGACCTCCTCAAACACCTCTTTCCCACCCAAACCTTCACCCTAAGGACCTGTCCCACCACCTCCAGGTCCTTCAGGACCTCCTCAAACACCTCTTTCCAACCCAAACCTTCACCCTAAGGACCTGTCCCACCACCTCCAGGTCCTCCAGGACCTCCAGGACCTCCTCAAACTCCTCTTTCCCCCCCAAACCTCCACCCTAAGGTCCTGTCCCACCTCCTCCAGGTCCTCCAGGACCTCCAGGACCTCCTCAAACACCTCTTTCCCCCCCAAACCTCCACCCTAAGGTCCTGTCCCACCTCCTCCAGGTCCTCCAGAACCTCCTCAAACACCTCTTTCCCACCCAAACCTTCACCCTAAGGACCTGTCCCACCTCCTCCAGGTCCTCCAGGTCCTCCAGGACCTCCTCAAACACCTCTTTCCCCCCCAAACCTTCACCCTAAGGACCTGTCCCACCTCCTCCAGGACCTCCAGGACCTCCTCAAACACCTCTTTCCCACCCAAAGCTCCACCCTAAGGACCTGTCCCACCACCTCCAGGTCCTCCAGGACCTCCAGGACCTCCTCAAACACCTCTTTCCCACCCAAACCTTCTCTCTAAGGACCTCTTCCACCTCCTCCAGGTCCTCCAGGACCTCCAGGACCTCCTCAAACACCTCTTTCCCACCCAAACCTTCACCCTAAGGACCTGTCCCACCTCCTCCAGGTCCTCCAGGTCCTCCAGGACCTCCTCAAACACCTCTTTCCCACCCAAACCTTCACCCTAAGGACCTGTCCCACCTCCTCCAGGTCCTCCAGGACCTCCAGGACGTTCTCAAACACCTCTTTCCCACCCAAACCTTCTCCCTAAGGACCTGTCCCACCACCTCCAGGTCCTCCAGGTCCTCCAGGGCCTCCTCAAACACCTCTTTCCCACCCAAACCTTCTCCCTAAGGTCCTGTCCCACCTCCTCCAGGTCCTCCAGGACCTCCAGGACCTCCTCAAACACCTCTTTCCCACCCAAACCTTCACCCTAAGGACCTGTCCCACCACCTCCAGGTCCTCCAGGACCTCCTCAGCCCCCAAGGTCCCACCTGTGCCTTCAGGGCCAGGACCTGCTCGGCCAGCTCGTCCTTCTCCTCGCGCAGGAGTTTGTGGATCTGGTTGGCTTTGATCCTCTCGGACATCAGCTTGAAGTTGGCGTCGTCCTTCTCGCGGAGCTGCTGGAGGAGCCGCAGGTTCTGCTCCTGCATGTCCTCGAAGGCCTGGCCCGTCACGTCCATCTCCGAGAGCAGAGCCTCCTCCTCCTGAGGGAGCCCAGGACAACCCCTCAGGACACCTGAGGAACCTCTAAAGCACCTGAGGAACCTCTAAAGCACCTGAGGAACCTCAAAAAGCACCTGAGGGACCTCAAAAAGCACCTGAGGAACCTCTAAAAGCACCTGAGGAACCTCTGAAAGCACCTGAGGAACCTCAAAAAGCACCTGAGGAACCTCTAAAAACAACTGAGGAACCTCTGAGGACACCTGAGGAACCTCTAAAGCACCTGAGGAACCTCAAAAACCTCCTGAGGAACCTCTAAAGCACCTGAGGAACCTCTAAAAACATCTGAGGAACCTCTAAACCACTTGAGGAACCCCTGAAGCCACCTGAGGAACTTCTAAAAGCACCTGAGGAGCCTCTAAAGCACCTGAGGAACCTCTGAAAGCACCTGAGGAATCTCCAAAAACATCTGATTAACATCTAAAGCCACCTGAGGAACCCTTAAAGCACCTGAGGAACCTCTGAAACCACCTGAGGAACCTCTAAAGCACCTGAGGAACCTCAAAAAACATCTGAGGAACCTCAAAAAGCACCTGAGGAACCTCAAAAAGCACCTGAG
This sequence comes from Tapera naevia, assembly GCA_033556795.1. Lineage (NCBI taxonomy): Eukaryota > Metazoa > Chordata > Aves > Cuculiformes > Neomorphidae > Tapera > Tapera naevia. The sequence goes on along the minus strand of JAUMJJ010000715.1, from coordinate 10,009 downwards.
GAGCCTCTAAAGCACCTGAGGAACCTCTGAATCCACCTGAGGAATCTCCAAAAACATCTGAAGAACCTCAAAAGCACTTTGAAGGACCCCTGAAGCCACCTGAGGAACTTCTAAAAGCACCTGAGGAACCTCTGAAAGCACCTGAGGAACCTCTAAAAACAACTGAGGAACCTCTGAGGACACCTGAGGAACCTCTAAAGCACCTGAGGAACCCCTGAAGCCACCTGAGGAACCTCTAAGACCACCTGAAGAACCAATAAAGCACCTGAGGAACCTCTGAAACCACTTGAGGAACCTCTAAAGCACCTGAGGTACCTCCAAAAACATCTGAGGAACCTCAAAAAGCACCTGAGGAACCTCAAAAAACACCTGAGGAACCTCTGAATCCACTTGAGGAACCTCAAAAACCAACTGAGGAACCATTAAAGCACCTGAGGAACCTCTAAAGCACCTGAGGAACATCTAAAAACATCTGAGGAACATCAAAAGCCACCTGAGGAACCTCTGAAGCCACCTGAGGAACCTCTAAAGCACCTGAGGAACCTCAAAAAGCACCTGAGGAACCTCAAAAACCACCTGAGGAACCTCTGAAACCACTTGAGGAACCTCTAAAAACATCTGAGGAACCTCTAAACCACTTGAGGAACCCCTGAAGCCACCTGAGGAACCTCTAAAGCACCTGAGGAACCTCTAAACCACTTTGAAGGACCCCTGAAGCCACCTGAGGAACTTCAAAAAGCACCTGAGGAACCTCTAAAGCACCTGAGGAACCTCAAAAAGCACCTGAGGAACCTCAAAAAGCACCTGAGGGACCTCAAAAAGAACCTGAAGAACCTCTAAAGCACCTGAGGAACCTCAAAAAGCACCTGAGGAACCTCTAAAGCACCTGAGGAACCTCAAAAAGCACCTGAGGAACCTCTAAAGCACCTGAGGAACCTCTGAAACCACTTGAGGAACCTCTAAAGCACCTGAGGAACCTCTAAAAGCACCTGAGGAACCTCTAAAGCACCTGAGGAACCTCAAAAAGCACCTGAAGAACCTCTAAAACATCTGAGGAACCTCTAAAGCACCTGAGGAACCTCAAAAAGCACCTGAGGGACCTCAAAAAGCACCTGAGGAACCTCAAAAACATCTGAGGAACCTCTAAAAACATCTGAGGAACCTCTAAACCACCTGAGGAACCCCTGAAGCCACCTGAGGAACCTCAAAAAGCACCTGAGGAACCTCTGAAACCACTTGAGGAACCTCTAAAGCACCTGAGGAACCTCTAAAAGCACCTGAGGAACCTCAAAAAACACCTGAAGAACCTCTAAAGCACCTGAGGAACCTCTGAAACCACTTGAGGAACCTCTAAAGCACCTGAGGAACCTCAAAAAGCACCTGAGGAACCTCTGAAAGCACCTGAGGGACCTCTAAAGCACCTGAGGAACCTCAAAAAGCACCTGAGGGACCTCAAAAAGCACCTGAAGAACCTCAAAAAGCACCTGAGGAACCTCTGAAGCCACCTGAGGAACCTCCAATAGCACCTGAGGAAGCTCTAAAGCACCTGAGGGACCTCAAAAAGCACCTGAGGGACCTCAAAAAGCACCTGAGGAACCTCAAAAAGCACCTGAGGGACCTCAAAAAGCACCTGAGGAACCTCTAAAGCACCTGAGGAACCTCAAAAACATCTGAGGAACCTCTAAAAACAGCTGAGGAACCTCTAAAGCACCTGAGGAACCTCAAAAAACATGTGAGGAACCCCTGAAGCCACCTGAGGAACCTCTAAGACCACCTGAAGAACCCATAAAGCACCTGAGGAACCTCTGAAACCACCTCAGGAACCTCTGAGGACACCTGAGGAACCACAAAAAACACCTGAGGAACCTCAAAAACATCTGAGGAACCTCAAAAAGCACCTGAGGGACCTCTTAACCCACTGAAGGAACCTCCAAAAACATCTGAGGAACCTCTAAAAGCACCTGAGGAACCTCTGAACCACTTGAGGAACCTCAAAAACATCTCAGGAGCCTCTAAAAACAACTGAGGAACCTCTAAAGCACCTGAGGAACCTCTGAAACCATCTCAGGAATCTCTAAAACCACCTGAGGAACCTCTAAAGCACCTGAGGAACCTCTAAGACCACCTGAAGAACCCATAAAGCACCTGAGGAACCTCTGAAACCACCTCAGGAATCTCCAAAAACGTCTGAGGAACCTCAAAAAGCACCTGAGGAACCTCAAAAAGCACCTGAGGAGCCTCTAAAGCACCTGAGGAACCTCTGAAGCACCTGAGGAACCTCAAAAAGCACCTGAGGAACCTCTGAAACCACTTGAGGAACCTCTAAAGCACCTGAGGAACCTCTAAAAACATCTGAGGAACCTCTAAAGCACCTGAGGAACCTCTGAAAGCACCTGAGGAACCTCTAAAGCACCTGAGGAACCTCTAAAAACATCTGAGGAACCTCTAAAGCCACCTGAGAAACCCTTAAAGCACCTCAAGAACCTCTGAAACCACTTGAGGAACCTCTAAAGCACCTGAGGAACCTCAAAAACATCTGAGGAACCTCTAAAGCACCTGAGGAACCCCTGAAGCCACCTGAGGAACCTCAAAAAGCACCTGAGGAACCTCTGAAACCACTTGAGGAACCTCTAAAGCACCTGAGGAACCTCTAAAAACATCTGAGGAACCTCTAAACCACTTGAGGAACCCCTGAAGCCACCTGAGGAACCTCAAAAAGCACCTGAGGAACCTCTAAAGCACCTGAGGAACCTCAAAAACATCTGAGGAACCTCTAAAAACATCTGAGGAACCTCAAAAAGCACCTGAGGAACCTCTAAAGCACCTGAGGAACCTCTGAAGCCACCTGAGGAACCTCTAAAGCACCTGAGGGACCTCAAAAACATCTGAGGAACCTCTAAAAGCACCTGAGGAACCTCTAAAGCACCTGAGGAACCTCTAAAGCACCTGAGGAACCTCTGAAGCCACCTGAGGAACCTCTAAAGCACCTGAGGAACCTCAAAAAACAACTAAGGAACCCTTAAGGCAACTGAGAAACCTCTGAAACCACCTGGAGAACCCCTGAAGCCACCTGAGGAACCTCTAAGAGCATCTGAGGAACCTCTGAAAGCACCTGAGGAACCTCTAAACCACTTGAGGAACCCTTAAAGCACCTGAGGAACCTCAAAAAACACATGAGGAACCCCTGAAGCCACCTGAGGAACCTCTAAGACCACCTGAAGAACCCATAAAGCACCTGAGGAACCTCTGAAACCACTTGAGGAACCTCAAAAACATCTGAGGAACCTCTAAAAGCACCTGAGGAATCTCTGAACCCACCTGAGGAACCCTTGAACCACCTGAGGAACCTCTAAAAGCACCTGAGGAACCTCTAAAGCACCTGAGGAACCCTTAAAGCACCTGAAGAACCTCTGAAACCACTTGAGGAACCTCCAAAAACATCTGAGGAACCTCAAAAAGCACCTGAGGAACCTGTAAAGCACCTGAGGAACCTCTGAAATCACTTGAGGAACCTCTAAAGCACCTGAGGAACCACTTAATCCACTGGAGGAACCTCCAAAAACATCTGAGGAACCTCTGAAACCACCTGAGGAACCTCGAAAACATCTGAGGAACCTCTAAGACCACCTGAGGAACCTCTAAAGCACCTGAGGAACCTCTGAAACCACTTGAGGAACCACAAAAAACACCTGAGGAACCTCTAAAGCACCTGAGGAACCTCTAAAGCACTTTGAAAAACCCATGAAGCCACCTGAGGAACTTCTAAAAGCACCTGAGGAACCTCTGAAAGCACCTGAGGAACCTCTAAAGCACCTGAGGAACCTCTAAGACCACCTGAAGAACCCATAAAGCACCTGAGGAACCTCTGAAACCACTTGAGGAACCTCTGAGGACACCTGAGGGACCTCTAAAGCACCTGAGGAACCTCAAAAACATCTGAGGAGCCTCCAAAAACACCTGAGGAGCCTCTAAAGCACCTGAGGAACCTCCCCAGCCCCTCCTCAAGCCCCGCCCACCCCTCCTAGACCACGCCCCCTTCCCCAAGCCACGCCCCCTCCCCTTTAACCTTCTCCCCCCTCCCCTTTAACCCAGCCCAGCCCCTCCAGCCTCGAAGGGGGCGTGGCCTAAACACCTCCCTACCCCACCCCAAGCCACGCCCACCTATATTAGGCCACGCCCCCTCCCCTTTAACCCTTTCCCCCCTCCCCTTTAACCCTTTCCCCTCTCCCTTTAACCCAGCCCAGCCCCTCCAGGCTCAAAGGGGGCGTGGCCTAAACGCCTCCTTAGCCCCTCCCCTCGCCCCTCCCACCCCTCCTAGACCACGCCCCCTTCCCCAAGCCACGCCCCCTCCCCTTTAACCCTCTCCCCCCTCCCCTTTAACCCTTTCCCCTCTCCCTTTAACCCAGCCCAGCCCCTCCGGCCCCGAGGGGGCGTGGCCTAAACGCCTCCTTAGCCCCTCCCCTCGCCCCGCCCACCCCTCCTAGACCACGCCCCCTCCCACAAGCCACGCCCCCTCCCCTTTAACCCTTTCCCCCCTCCCCTTTAACCCAGGTACCCTCCCCATGAGCCACTCCGGCCCCGAGGGGGCGTGGCCTAAACGATTCATTAGCCCCTCCCCTCGCCCCGCCCACCCTTCCTAGACCACGCCCCCTTCCCCAAGCCACGCCCCCTCCCCTTAATCCTCTCCCCCCTCCCCTTTAACCCTTTCCCCTCTCCCTTTAACCCAGCCCAGCCCCTCCAGTCTCGAAGGGGGCGTGGCCTAAGCACCTCCCTACCCCACCCCAAGCCCCGCCCACCTATATTAGGCCACGCCCCCTTCCCCAAGCCACGCCCCCTCCCCTTTAACCCTCTCCCCCCTCCCCTTTAACCCTTTCCTCTCTCCCTTTAACCCAGCCCAGCCCCTCCAGCCTCGAAGGGGGCGTGGCCTAAACACCTCCCTACCCCACCCCAAGCCACGCCCACCTATATTAGGCCACGCCCCCTCCCCCAAGCCACGCCCCCTCCTTCTTAACCCTCTCCCCCCTCCCCTTTAACCCTTTCTCCTCTCCCTTTAACCCAGCCCAGCCCCTCCAGTCTCGAAGGGGGCGTGGCCTAAAGCCTCCTTAGCCCCTCCCCTCGCCCCGCCCACCCCTCCCAGACCACGCCCCCTTCCCCAAGCCACGCCCCCTCCCCTTTAACCCTCCCCCCCCTCCCCTTTAACCCTTTCCTCTCTCCCTTTAACCCAGCCCAGCCCCTCCAGTCTCGAAGGGGGCGTGGCGTAAACGCCTCCTTAGCCCCTCCCCTCGCCCCTCCCACCCCTCCTAGACCACGCCCCCTTCCCCAAGCCACGCCCCCTCCCCTTAATCCTCTCCCCCCTCCCCTTTAACCCTTTCCTCTCTCCCTTTAACCCAGCCCAGCCCCTCCAGTCTCGAAGGGGGCGTGGCCTAAGCACCTCCCTACCCCACCCCAAGCCCCGCCCACCTATATTAGGCCACGCCCCCTTCCCCAAGCCACGCCCCCTCCCCTTTAACCCTCTCCCCCCTCCCCTTTAACCCTTTCCCTTCTCCCTTTAACCCAGCCCAGCCCCTCCAATCTCGAAGGGGGCGTGGCCTAAACGTCTCCTTAGCCCCTCCCACCCCTCCTAGACCACGCCCCCTCCCCAAGCCACGCCCCCTCCCCTTTAACCCTTTCCTCTCTCCCTTTAACCCAGCCCAGCCCCTCCAGTCTCGAAGGGGGCGTGGCCTAAACGCCTCCTTAGCCCCTCCCCTCGCCCCTCCCACCCCTCATAGACCACGCCCCCTCCTCCAAGCCACGCCCCCTCCCCTTTAACCCTCTCCCCCCTCCCCTTTAACCCTTTCCCTTCTCCCTTTACCCCAGCCCAGCCCCTCCAGTCTCGAAGGGGGCGTGGCCTAAACGCCTCCCTACCCCACCCCAAGCCCCGCCCACCTATATTAGGCCACGCCCCCTCCCCCAAGCCACGCCCCCTTCCCTTTAACCCTCTCCCTCCTCCCCTTTAACCCTTTCCTCTCTCCCTTTAACCCAGCCCAGCCCCTCCAGGCTCAAAGGGGGCGTGGCCTAAACGCCTCCTTAGCCCCTCCCCTCGCCCCGCCCACCCCTAATAGACCACGCCCCCCCTCCCCAAGCCACGCCCCCTCCCCTTAACCCTCTCCCCCCTCCCCTTTAACCCTTTCCCCTCTCCCTTTAACCCAGCCCAGCCCCTCCAGTCTCGAAGGGGGCGTGGCCTAAAGCCTCCTTAGCCCCTCCCCTCGCCCCTCCCACCCCTCCTAGACCACGCCCCCTTCCCCAAGCCACGCCCCCTCCCCTTTAATCCTCTCCCCCCTCCCCTTTAACCCTTTCCCCTCCCCTTTAACCCAGCCCAGCCCCTCCAGCCTCGAAGGGGGCGTGGCCTAAGCACCTCCCTACCCCACCCAAGCCCCGCCCACCCTCCTAGACCACGCCCCCTTTCCCAAGCCACGCCCCCTCCCCTTTAACCCTTTCCCCCCTCCCCTTTAACCCAGGTACCCTCCCCATGAGCCCCTCCAGTCTCGAAGGGGGCGTGGCCTAAACGCCTCCTTAGCCCCTCCCCTCGCCCCGCCCACCCCTCCTAGACCACGCCCCCTCCCCCAAGCCACGCCCCCTCCCCTTTAACCCACTCCCCCCTCCCCTTTAACCCTTTCCCTTCTCCCTTTAACCCAGCCCAGCCCCTCCAGTCTCGAAGGGGGCGTGGCCTAAACGCCTCCTTAGCCCCTCCCCTCGCCCCTCCCACCCCTCCTAGACCACGCCCCCCTCCCCAAGCCACGCCCCCTCCCCATAACCCTCTCCCCCCTCCCCTTTAACCCTTTCCCCTCCCCTTTACCCAGCCCAGCCCCTCCAGTCTCGAAGGGGGCGTGGCCTAAACGTCTCCTTAGCCCTCCCCACACCCCCTCCTAGACCCACGCCCCCTCCCCCCAAGCCACGCCCCTCCCTTTAACCCTCACTCCCCCCTCCCCTTTAACCCTTTCCTCTCTCCCTTTAACCCAGCCCAGCCCCCTCCAGGCTCAAAGGGGGCGTGGTCTAAACGCCTCCTTAGCCCCTCCCCTCGCCCCGCCCACCCCCTACTAGACCACGCCCCTTCCCCAAGCCACACCCCCTCCCCTTAACCCTCTCCCCCCTCCCCTTTAACCTTTCCTCTCTCCCTTTAACCCAGCCCAGCCCCTCCGGCCCCGAGGGGGCGTGTCCTAAACGCCTCCTTAGCCCCTCCCCTCGCCCCCGCCCACCCCTCCTAGACCACGCCCCCTCCCCCAAGCCACGCCCCCTCCCCTTTAACCCTCTCCCCCCTCCCCTTTAACCCTTTCCCCTCTCCCTTTAACCCAGCCCAGCCCCCTCCAGGCTCAAAGGGGGCGTGGCCTAAAGCGCCTCCTTAGCCCCTCCCCTCGCCCCTCCCACCCCTAATAGACCACGCCCCCTCCCCCAAGCCACGCCCCCTCCCCTTTAAACCCTCTCCCTCCTCCCCTTTAACCCTTTCCTCTCTCCCTTTAACCAGCCCAGCCCCCTCCAGCCTTGAAGGGGGCGTGGCCTAAACACCTCCCTACCCCACCCCAAGCCCCGCCCACCCCTCCTAGACCACGCCCCCTCCCCCCAAGCCACGCCCCCCTCCCCTTAACCCCCCTCCCCTTTAACCCTTTCCCCCTCCCCTTTAACCCAGCCCAGCCCCTCCAGGCTCAAAGGGGGCGTGGCCTAAACGTCTCCTTAGCCCCCTCCCACCCCTCCTAGACCACGCCCCCTTCTCCAAGCCACGCCCCCTCCCCTTTAACCCTCTCCCCCCCTCCCCTTTAACCCTCTCCCCCCTCCCCCCTTTAACCCAGCCCAGCACCTCCAGTCTCGAAGGGGGGCGTGGCCTAAAGCCTCCTTAGCCCCTCCCCTCGCCCCGCCCACCCATCCTAAACCACGCCCCCTCCCCAAGCCACGCCCCCTCCCCTTTAACCCTCTCCCCCCTCCCCTTTAACCCTTTCCCCTCTCCCTTTAACCCAGCCCAGCCCCTCCAGGCTCAAAGGGGGCGTGGCCTAAACGTCTCCTTAGCCCCTCCCACCCCTCCTAGACCACGCCCCCCCTCCCCAAGCCACGCCCCCTCCCCTTTAACCCTTTCCCCCCTCCCCTTTAACCCTCTCCCCCCCCTCTCCTTTAACCCTTTCCTCTCTCCCTTTAACCCAGCCCAGCCCCTCCAGTCTCGAAGGGGGCGTGGCCTAAACGCCTCCTTAGCCCCTCCCCTCGCCCCGCCCACCCCCTCCTAGACCACGCCCCCCTCCCCCAAGCCACGCCCCCCTCCCCTTTAACCCTCTCCCCCCTCCCCCTTTAACCCTTTCCTCTCTCCCTTTAACCCAGCCCCAGCCCCTCCAGCCTCGAAGGGGGCGTGGCCTAAACACCTCCCCTACACCACCCCAAGCCACGCCCACCTATATTAGGCCACGCCCCCCTCCCCCAAGCCACGCCCCCTCCTTCTTAACCCTCTCCCCCCCCTCCCCTTTAACCCTTTCTCCCTCTCCCTTTAACCACCAGCCAGCCCCTCCAGTCTCGAAGGGGGGCGTGGCCTAAAGCCTCCTTAGCCCCTCCCCTCGCCCCGCCCACCCCTCCTAGACCACGCCCCTTCCCCAAGCCACGCCCCCCTCCCCTTAACCCTCTCCCCCCTCCCCTTTAACCCTTTCCCCTCTCCCTTTAACCCAGCCCAGCCCCTCCAGGCTCAAAGGGGGCGTGGCCTAAACGCCTCCTTAGCCCCTCCCCTCACCCCGCCCACCCCTCCTAGACCACGCCCCCTCCCCCAAGCCACGCCCCCCTCCCCTTTAACCCCTCTCCCCCCTCCCCTTTAACCCTTTCACCTCTCCCTTTAAACCCAGCCCAGCCCCTCCAGGCTCAAAGGGGGCGTGGCCTAAACGCCTCCTTAGCCCCTCCCCTCGCCCCGCCCACCCCTTAGGCCACGCCCCCCTCTCCCCCCGAGGCCCCGCCCACCTGCTTGGTGGCCGCCAGCTTGCGCTGGAGGTGCTCGATCTGCTCCTCGCTCTGGCGCAGCCGCCGCAGCGCCTCCTCGTCCGCCAGCTTCTTGCTCTCGCGCCGCTCGCGCCTCCTCCAGCTTCCCGCGCCCGCAGCCCCGCAGCTCCTCCGCCTGCTCATTTGCATCCCATTTGCATCCCAGCTGCAGGCCCCGCCCCGCCAGCCAGACCTCCCCCCCCCCCCCCCTCGCCCCTTCAACCCCCCAATTAGACGCTAATGAGATGCAAACGTGCGCGCGGTCCCTTCAAACCCCACCCCTAATTAGATGCTAATGAGATGCAAATGTGCGTGCAGTGCCTTCAAACCCCACCCCTAATTAGATGCTAATGAGATGCAAATGTGTGCGCAGTCCCTTCAAAACCCACCCCCCCAATAGATGCTAATGAGATGCAAACACCCAGGCACACACCCCTCCCTAATTAGGTGCTAATGAGATGCAAATGCCCGCTCGCAAAGCCTATAACCCCCCCACTAATTATATGCTAATGAGATGCAAACCCCTGGACACAGCCCCTTCAAACCCCACCCCCAATTAGACGCTAATGAGATGCAAACGTGCGCGCGGTCCCTTCAAACCCCACCCCTAATTAGATGCTAATGAGATGCAAACACCCAGGCATCACACCCCTCCCTAATTAGGTGCTAATGAGATGCAAATGCCGCTCGCAATGCCTATAACCCCCCACTAATTATATGCTAATGAGATGCAAACCCCTGGACACAGCCCCTTGACCCCGCCCCCCTAATTAGATGCTAATGAGATGCAAACACCCAGGCACACACCCCACCCTTATTAGATACTAATGAGATGCAAACCCCTGGACACAGCCCCTTCAACCCCACCCCCAATTAGATGCTAATGAGATGCAAACGTGCGCGCGGTCCCTTCAAACCCCACCCCTAATTAGATGCTAATGAGATGCAAACCCCTGGGCACAGCCCCTTCAACCCCACCCGTAATTAGATGCTAATGAGATGCAAACCCCTGGGCACAGCCCCTTCAACC